>MCJB01018229.1:42810-55016 GCA_002018475.1 Nicotiana obtusifolia | reverse complement strand
CCCCCCCCCCGGCAAGGATGGCGAAGGCACATAGGGCCAAGGAGGCAAGAGCATTGGCGGTTAGGGTGGTGGTCATGTTGAAGATTGAGCTGGCGGGGATGTTGAAGGTTGTAATGTCGGTGATCAGTAGTTTTCTTTGACTTTTTGTGTATTTTTTGCTGGCGTCTTCACGAGCCTTTTGTAAACAGTTCAAGTATATGAAATATCAAAGTTGTTCCTTAAAACTTCTTCTATTCTTGTGGTTTATTTTCAATACTTGTGTATCTTTTTGTTTCTTTATTGAGATATGGCTGAGGGCCGATAGGTGTTTTTTCGAGAGAGTTCGAACATAATTTTTCCTTAAATCACAGTCGAGGGCCAGTAGGTGTTTGTTCGAGCGGGGTTGAACATAATTATTTGTTAAATCGCGGCCGAGGGCCGTTAGGTGTTTCTTTGAGCGGGGTCGAACAAAATCTTTCCTTAAATCGAGGCCTTGGGCTAGTAGGTGTTTGTTTAGGCGGGTCGAACATAACCTTTCATTAGATCGTGGCCGAGGGTCGGTAAGTGATTGTTCGAGCGAGGTCGAACATAACCTTTCATTAGGTCGCAACCAAGGACTGGTAGGTGTTTGTTCGAGCAAAGTCGAACAAAACCGTTCATTAAATCGCGGTCGAGGGGCGGTAGGTGTTTGTTCGACACATCGAACATAACCTTAACACGAAAGAGGCGTGTTGATAAGCGTAAGTTTCTCATTACTTTGAAATTGTTGCTTTGGTTACATACTTGGAGAAAATTATAGATTTTGGGTGTTGGCTGGCGTTCCAATCCCAGTCCCAATCTATCTAGTCCCTTCATTGGTTGAAGTGGAGAGTATTGAGAGGTCGAGCAATGAAACAATAACCACGATCCTACCCTCGTGAACTTTGACTCAAAGTGTTCCCTTCGCCACCTCGTTAAAAACCTCCTTGAGAAAAACCAAATGCGACAAAATTCAAGTGAGGGAAAAAAGAGTACGACTTAGGGAACGCTTTTTCTATCACAAGTTGAATTTGAGGTGGTTGATGTTCCAGTTATTTGGTAGTAGTGTACTTCGACTCGAAGTGTTCCCTTCGCCGTCTCTAGTTGGAATGAACCATTGTTTGCTTAAGCTGTGATTTTGTACGGACCATCCCAATTCATTCCCAGCTTGCCTTCCCTGGGATCTTTGCTCGCTTGAGTTTTGGCTTTCAGTAAGTAGTCCCCGACTTTAAGCGGTCGGACCTTTTCTTTCTTGTTGTAATAGCGTTCTACTTGTTATTTTTGGGTGGCTATTCTTATGTATGCCATATCTCTTTGTTCGTCAATTTCATCGAGTTTTTGCCTTCTTCTCTCGTCGTGACTCATGTTGTTTTCATGTGAGTACCTTTCTCTGGGTTCTACGACCTCGATCGATATTACTGCCTCGGTGCTGTAGACCAGAGAGTAGGGAGCTCTACTGTGCTCGTCTTCGGAGTTGTTCGATAGGCCCATAATACTTCTGGTAGTATTTTCGGCCACAGTCCCTCGGCATTAGCGAGCTTTTTCTTCATGATATTTAGTATGGACTTATTGGAGGA
Organism: Nicotiana obtusifolia; assembly: GCA_002018475.1. Lineage (NCBI taxonomy): Eukaryota > Viridiplantae > Streptophyta > Magnoliopsida > Solanales > Solanaceae > Nicotiana > Nicotiana obtusifolia. The sequence continues at coordinate 53,442 of MCJB01018229.1, read as the reverse complement.
TTCTGCTTGCCCATTACCTACTGGATGGTATGGGGTTGAGAGCATCCGCTTGATATGCCATTTCTCGAAGAATTCGGCAGTTTTCTTTCCAGTGAACTGGGGTCCGTTGTCACAGCTGATTTCGTTGGGTAGGCCGAATCGACAGATGATGTTCTCCATATAAAAGTGATTACCTCATGTTCCCGTATTTAGGCGAAAGATCCTGCATCCACCCATTTAGAGAAATAGTCAGTTAAAACCAAAAGGAATAGTACATAACCTCGCCCTGCTGGGAGGGGGCCCACGATGTCCATTCCCCATTTGATGAACGACCAAGGGGAGGTGACCGAGTGGAGGTGTTCTCCTTCTTGGTGAATCATCGGGACGTACTTTGGCACTGTTCGCATTTACTCACAAAGTCTGCGGCATCCTTTTTCATGGTGGGCCAGTAGTATCCCGCCCGTATGAGGCATCTAACCAGTGCTCAATTGCCGGAGTGAGCTCCGCAATGGCCTTCATGGACTTCTTCGAGGACGCACTGGTTTTAGTTCGAGCCCAAGCACTTTGCCATTTGGCCGCTGTAAGTCCTCTTGTACAGGTTGCTACGAAAGAGACTGTATCTGGCCGCTTGCATTCTTAGTTTCTTGTCCTTTTTTTATCGCCTGGGAGTGTGCCGTCCTGCAAATATGCGATAATACGATTCCGCCAGTCCCAAGTTAAATTTATGGTTCGACTTGGTCTAGTGATGAGTGGAGGAGGTGGACTATGTTTTTATCTCCGACTATGATTCTTTTGGTAGATGCAACTAGTTTGGAAAGGTCATCTGCTTCGGCATTCTCGTGGGATTTGATCGAGCTGGCACTCATTAAACTCAGACAATAGCTTGCAAATTTCGGTCTGGTATTTTTGCAATCTTTGTTTCTTGATTTGGAAAGTCCCTGTCACTTGGTTGACTACGAGCTAGGAATCACAACGGAGTTTCAACCATTTCGCCCTATATTTGAGTGTTATCCTTAACCCTGCAATTACAGCCTCATACTCGGCCTCATTGTTAGTCATATATGGGGACCTTATGGGCTGACGAATCACTTCGCCTGCTGGGACCTCGAGTACGAGTCCCAGCCCCGACCCTGATGCTATAGATGTATCAATGGTGTATAGGACCCAGAGATCTTGTGTTTGGAGGGAAGCTCGAACCGCTTTCCTTTCGACTTTAGGCATTATTTTTGTACTGAAGTAGGCGACGAAGTCGGCGAGCACTTGCGACTTTATTACCGTTTGCGACGGGTATCTGATATCGTGCTCAATTAGCTTGATGGCCCATTTGTCCAGCCTTTAGCTCGGGCTTATGCAAAATGCTCCGCAGGGAAAAAGTTGTGACGACCGAGATCGGGTGGCATTGGAAATAGGGTCTCAGCTTCCGTGAAGTTACAACCAAGGCTAGAGCCAATTTTTCGAGGTGTGGATACCTCGTCTCGGCGTCGATGAATGTTTTGCTAATATAATACATGGGAGATTCCATACCTTTATTTTTGCAGATCAAGACTACGCTTATTGCTACCTCAGATACGGCTAGATATACGAGGAGTTGCTCCTCGGGTTTGGGTTTTGAAAGCAGGGGCGGTGATGATAGGTATGCCTTTAGTTCTAGCAGTGCCTGGACGCACTCGGAAGTCCATTCGAGGCCGTTATCCTTCTTGAGTACGCCAAAAAATTTATGACATCTATCCGATGACCGCGAGATGAACCTTGAGAGGGCGACGATACGACCAGTCAACCCTTGGACTTGCTTTTTGGTGGTTAAGAGTTTTGGTATCCCCTCGATAGCTTTGATTTGTTCTGGGTTGACCTCGACCCTCGCTGCGACACCAGGAAAATCATGAACTTTCCCGAGGCTACGTCGAACGCGCATCTCCGGTTTTAGCTTCATTACGTATCGTCTGAGTATGTCGAAAATTTCTTTCAAATGATCGATGTGATCCTCTGCCATTTTGGACTTGACCAACATATCGTCTATATATACCTCCATGGTCTTACCGAGCCAGTCTTTGAACATCTTGGTTACCAATCTTTGATAAGTAGCCCCGGCATTTTTCAGTCCAAATGGCATGACCCTATAGCAATACGTTCCTTGGTGGGTGATGAACGTGGTCTTCTCTTGGTCTTCTTCTTCCATGAGAATTTGATTATATCCCGAGTAAGCATCCAAGAAACTCAGTAGTTCATGCCCGGCTGTTGCGTCGATGAGCTGGTCGATGTGGGGTAATGGGAATGAATCCTTTGGACATGCTTTGTTCAAGTCTGTGAAATCCACGCACATCCGCCATTTCCCATTTTTCTTTGACCATCACTACGTTGGAAATCCACTTGGGTACTTCAACTCCCTGACGGAGCCATTTTCTAACAGTTATTCCACCTCCTTGCATCGTTGATGGTGGAGTTGAATTTATGTCTGACTTGCCTTACTGGGGGGTTAAATGGGTCGACATTTAACTTTTTGTTGCGATTTCCTTTGGGATTCCTCGCATATCTGCATGGCTTAAAGCAAACAAATCTACATTAACTATTAAGATTTGACTAAATTTACCTGGTTCTTGGAGTTTGCTGCCGATATAGGCCTTTTTTCAATGATCGTCGGGGCCCAATTGAACGGAGTCTAGGTCTTCTATGGTCGAACCTGCAGCCTCAACCATGTCAGGATCCAAGATGACATCCTCGGTCTCTTCTTGCTTCGACCTCGACCCTGTTGATTGCTATGCCTCTTTTTCTTTGTCTTTTTTCTGTTGGATGGTCGTGCTGTCCAAGGCAATGACGTAGCACCAGGACATGCGTTGTTCTCCGTGTATGTTGAATATCCCCCATAGTATTGGGAATTCAATTACTTGGTGTAGGTTGGATGGGATGGCTCTCATAGGGTGTATACATGGTCGTCCCACTATGGCGCTGTACGCAGTGGCTTGATCCATGATGTGGAATGTCATCTCCAGAGTCATACCGCCGGCAAGGAAGATGAGTGTAACTTCTCCGGATGTTCGCTTAAATGCATTATCAAAACCGGTTAGCATGATGCAGCACGGCACTATCTTATCCTCGAGCCTCATTTGGGTAAGGACTCAGGGATGGATAATGCATGCACCACTTCCATCGTCCACCATGATGCATTTGACTTCGGTATCTAAAATACGTAAAGTAATAACAAGGACATCATTATGAGGGAAAGTCAAGTCGTCGGCATTCGACTCGTCGAAGATGATACTTTCGTCGAGTTCGTCGTACCGTTCATGGGTGAGAGACCGCTTTAATTTGTGAGCAGTGGTGAACTTCACGCCGTTGATAGAGGCGTCGTCACCACCGCCGATGATTGTGTTGATGGTACGAGCTGGCAATGGAAGCTTTGGCAGGCCTTGATGTTCACATCCTCTGGCGAAGTTGGTCCTCCCCTTATCGCTTAACAGCTCTTTGAGGTGCCCTTTCTATAACATGTTTACAACCTCCTGTCTGAGGGCGATGCAATCTTCTGTTTTATGCCTGCTTTCTTGGTGGAACTCACAGAAGGCGTCGAACTTTCTGGTGTTCAGGTCTAATCTCATCTTTGGCGACCAATTCACTTTTGTTCCGAGTTTCTCAAGAGCATAGAATATTTTTGTAGGCGAGACACAAAAATTATGAGCAGATAATAAAAGGGGCATACCTCTTTCATTCCGATGAGTCCCTGTCCTTGGCCTGGTCGGGCCTTTATCAAAGCAGATGGAGGGTGCGGTGGACGCCCTGACATATGGACGGTGTCGTTCCCTATTAGGTCACAGAATTAGATGATCGTTTCTAGCACTGTCTCTTCATTCTCTTTTGGATCCGGCTTGTACCGAGGTTAGTCAATGAGTTAGTCTGTTGAGATCATTCTCGTCTGCTCGGACCTCAGCACAATAAGCATTATGGATCATCCCGAGTGGTTGGAGGATACTTCAACAATCGGCTCAATAGTTTTCTAGTTCCTCTTGAACCCTCTCTACTCAGCCCATTTTGAAAAGCTATGACTGCCATCCCTTCGGATATGTTTATCAGAATCATCCTTACTCTGTTGAACCGCGCGAGGAAGTCCTTTAGTCCCTCTCCCAAGGACTACTTGATAGCAAATATGTCGTTTACTCTCACCTCGGCCTTCTTGGCTCATGGGCGGTTACGAACTTATTGGCCATTTCTTCGAACGTTTCTATGGAGCGGGCTGGTAGTTGCGAATACCATGTTAATGCCCCTCCCGTGAGGGTTTCTCCAAACTTCTTCAGCAAAATGGAGGACATTTGTTCCTTGGCGAGGTTGTTGCCTTTCATGACGGTGACGTAGTGAGTCACATGATCTTCAAGATCGATCGTTCCGTCGTATATCCTGAGGTAGGGCGGCATTTTGAAGGTCTTTTGTATGGCATGTGGGGCTATATCATCGTTGTATGGCTGCGCTACGAACTTGCCGGCATCCCTTTTCGGCAACAGCTTAGGAGCACCCGGTATCTTTTCAACTTTTTCTTGGTGTTCTTTCATCTGGTCTCGGAGTGCCTTATTTTCATTCTCCATTTTTTCCATCCTCTTTAGAATGGTAGCGAGGGTGTTGTCACCTGCACTATCAGTAATATTATGAGTTATACCTATCGTTGGAGGTAGGGGTCGGTTGCACTGCTCGTCTGTTTGTTGTATTGTGCCCCTTGTGGTTTCTGCAATGATGCCTAGAGCGGGTTTGTAGAGGACGCTTGCTAGCGTGTCGGTCAGCCATGCCTCGAGGAGTTTTTTTACAGCTGGGGCGCTCTTCCTCTGTAGATGTGGAGGCCCCTTTTCCGCTAGGTTTTGTTATGCTGCAGTGTGGGGGTAGTGACCTCTCTCGCTTAGGGGACGCGTTGGGCGTCGTGTCCTCACCTACTATTTCACAGCTTTCGTTGATGACATTCATGAGGTTGGTTGGGAAGTCGCTTGTTAATTTTTGTCCTTTCTCCTTGGTTACTTGCCATGTAAGGTTTTGTATACACGAAGAAAGGGAATCTCGGGGTTTTTTGACGTTAGTGACTTGCGTTAATTGTAGATCTAGAGGAAACTAAAAATTTAACTAAGAAGTTCCCACAGACAGCGCCAAATTTTTTGACCAAAAAATATAGATCTTAGTTCGAATAATTAAATTTATATAAATGAGGGTTAATCTTAGCTAACAATAATATCCCTAAGATGGAATTCTTGAAAAAGTAACAAATGCTATGTAGATATAGTTGGTCAGTGGCGGTAACATGCAATAAATATTCTAGAAATCAAAGGCAATAGTGTAACACTCAATATCAATGAATAGCAATAAATGACTTTTAAGTAAATAGAATGAATGAGTCACCCAAGAAGTGATGGAATAAGTGGATGTTCTTTCTGACAATGATGAATGATAGACAATCCCTTGAATATTTGAGTTATTCTCGGATCTAGTGGATATGTATTGACAAGAATCTCAATGAAAAGGTGTTGTATGTATCTTAACAACAAGATCTGATTCTCTTTCTCAAGTCAAAGTGTGTTTTGTACAAATGAATATCATACGTCCCCTATCATTGTGTCTTTTTCTATTTATAAGGAACATGTTTTTAAGAAACCTTAATAGTACAAGTACAGAGAATATCCACTAGAATATTCTCTTTAATGTCTTATCTTGAAACTAGCCGTTATAAGTCTGTCAAATGTACTCGACCTCAGCCTCGACCCTTGTTGACTCTTCGACTTCGGCCCTTGTTGACCCTTCAACTTTGGCCCTTGTCGACTCTTCAATTTCGGCCCTTGTCGACTCTTCGACCACAGACTTCACAGCTTCTTGGGTCATTTTGATAAATGACGATCTAGGAAATCTTCCCCTAGTATTATATTGGCTTAAATATTCTAAAAATAGATTTTGACATACACCCTAAATTTTGAAATGCAAACAACCTCCTCGCATGTGTAGATCAACTGTAGATTAAAGTGATTCGATTATCAATGAAACTTGATCACAAGACAAAAAGTTACTCTCTCCTTTCTCTTCACTTTTTTCTCTTTTCCTTTTTCCCACTTCTAGCTACACCAAAAAGGCAAAAACAATCACTTCTAATTATAAAATAATATCTGAAAATAGATTGCTAAGATGCTAAGAATTGATTTACCTTTGCCTTTTCCTCGTCTCTTATTTCTATAGTTGAAAGTACGTAGAACATCATTGAAATTGTAGTATGTGTGTTGAATATGCAAGAGGGTTATGTTCGTCCAGAAATTCATGCTTTTGGAGGGAAATTATGTTTAGATATATAATCTCCTAATCACATTTGTCGGTGTGTGAGGCTTACTACTCTGTTAATTAAATCAAACAAAATTAACTGTTTAATTTTGGCCTGCACCTTGAAGGAAACAGTGTTAAATTTTGTACTTAGTAGATTTAAACCCCAAAAGAAGTTTTCCATTCTCTTGGGCGGGGTGTTCAAATCATGAAGCAATAGATGGTCAATGGCTGCAATCTCAAATTGCATTGCGTGAACTGAGAGTCTGAGACATCATAAACAATTAATGAGTACTCCATTTGAAAAACGAGCAGGAGTAAACAATATCCAAATTGTTAAGCTTCCATTGAAGCTAAAACTAAAGGTCGAATAAGAATGTATATTACGTGTTCACGATGTGGAGATTACAGTAAGAATAAACAACAAAAAATATTAAAAAGAGAAAGAGTGAAACAATTATGGAATGGTTAAGTAAATGGGACTATGGGAGTTGGTAAGACCCCCAATGTTTGAGAAGGGAAGCAGCCATTGAACTTAGAGCCTCTTGTTTTAAGGCAAAACCACTAAATAGTCAAAATTCCAAGGCAGTGGCAGACCAATTCATCATGGTACGACTTAAAAGACCTCTCTCTCTCATGATTTGCTGCTTAGACCGTCAAATATCTCAATATCAAGACACGGAGAAAATGTTGAAATTGGATAGCAATCTAATCAACTATAACCAACTTTTATACCTTCTAACCTCCTAAAATTAAAGCGTGTGTTATAGTTGCATGGCAAAAAGAGTTGCATTTCACCAAACCATATTAATTCGTAATGATTAAGTGATAAATTAAAATAATAATATATATTAATTATTTAAGATTTAAAGATATTTATTTCAACTTAGCAACATTGAGGGAGAACTATATCTATGTATATATATATATATATATATAAAGTTGGGAATGAGAAAGGTGACGTGACACCTTCAGCCAAGCAATTATATCTATCTTTTTTTTCTCTTTTTTTTGGACAATTTCCTATTTTTTCTTATTCTTCCATTTTATGTGCGTTGCATAAAAGAACAGGAACAGTATTCTCAAGTATACGTTACCCACTCCTCTCCTTCTTCCTTCAATTAACGCCTCTGTCTTCCCTTCTTTCTCCTACTCTCATTGAGTCTCTTGATTATGCTTTAATGAATCCTTTCTATATAATCGAAAGCTCCAGCGACCAAAAACCCGTATACAAGAAGCCATCCTGAACAAAAAAACTTAAATCCGAGGACATAGAACCCCAAGTCGTGAAGAAATTTACCAAAATTGGTGCTTTTTTACTTTTTGTCTGCTTTATTCTTTACCTTTCGCCATCCTCCTGTGCTTCACTTCTTCTGTTTGTTTTGAGCTTCAAATAATTGTTTTTCTTTTTTGCTCTTTGATAGAAATTAGCCAATGCATGTAAAACATCAACAACTTACTTACTTTCACTGGTCTCGCAAAAATGGTGCTTTGGAAGATCCAAACTTCATTCTTGTGTATAATCCTTTGATGGGATATGCGCAGGTGAGTAAAAATTACATAAATTATAGATACCCAGAATATAGTTAATTTGTTTGCTGTAAGGTGTTTCCAGTTGGGACTAAGTATGAGGAAATTGAAAAAATTTCTTCGATTTTATGGGATAAATTGCTCGAGAATGAGTGTTATTCTTTTTGTTGGGGTGTGTGTGTAATTCCTTTCACTGTCTTTAACTAGAAGTTTGTATCTTCTTTAATTATGCTACACATGATTATGCAGTCATTTGAAGAATTGCTTGGAATTGTGAAAATAAAAATGTGCACATGACAATTTTGATGGTCTAATGTTAACTCTCTGCGCTTTGAGTAGAGAAAATAGTTTAAAGATAATTTTTAAAACTAAAGAGAGAAAAGAAGGATGAGTAAAAGAGGATGATATTCAAGAAAGTAGTATAGTGAGTGGTCCATGAGTTCTATCTGTCGTTGGCTTTAGGAGAGTAATGATATATTTTTCCGTCTCTATTTATTTTTTTATTTTTTTATTTTTTGTGTACGTCAGTTGAACAGAGCCTTCTGCAAAGAAGACATTATAGTTATCTGCCTATGTTCGTTCTCACATGTATTTTAATTCATCTAATATATCGTTAGATTTATAGAATAGATGTTTACCTTATTTAGAGTTCTTCCATATATGTTATATTTTCATACTTATCTCTTGTAATAGTTCTATATATTTGACATCTAATGAATGAAAGATTCATTCACCACAAATAATATTCAATAAGATTTTGATATATATCCTTGTACACACACTATAATGTGATTGTTGTGTATATATAGCACTTGTTAAAATGGTATGACTTTTAATATTGATAGCTCATTTTGCTTTTGTGTTTTAAATCATACGATGTTTCATTACACATGTACAGTTTATCATTCATGATACTTGTGAAGTAAAATATTTAGCTGATCACGGACGTTGTTGATCCTTCATGTATCCTTTCTGAAGCTAGGAATGCAGGTTTTAAAGGTTGAATACAAACTATACAACTGGTGTTTAGTTATAGAGGTGGTTGGTATTCATTGCAATCTGTGGTCCCCCTACCACTTAAGAGATTAGATTGTATATGTGTTACGTTGAAACTGTTTTACTTTCTATATAATGAATGAATTAAGATGATTTACCTTATTTAAAAGAAAATAATTTGACTTTTGGTCAACTTAATTTGTTGTTGCGTATTGGATCTATTGATTTACTAGTTACCAAGTGTTGTATGCCGAAGTTGGGCGACGACAGAATCACATTTTGTCTTGCCTGAAGAAACTTTTTCAGAGCAAGCACTCCTCTCTTATTTGGTAAATCTCATTATTCCAGCACCTGCTCCTGCCACTTATATAATAGAAGGAACATGACAAGTTCCACGTCCTTAAGATAATGATAAATTTGATCCAAGATTTTATTATAATTACATTTATTTAAAGGTATAGACGTTGTAGATGAGAGAATATTCAGGATTTTGTTCGTTTTGTGCCTCTAAGAGAAAAATCTTACATGCCAGTACTGAACTAGCAACAAAAGGCTTGGTAAGATGCAATTATGTTCTCTCCAATCCCACCTCTTGGTTACACTCTGTGTTATAAAATTCTTTACAAGTTATATAGAACTATATGTTTTAACTACATCAAAACTCACCAATTAACCCAAATGTAAAGAGTTTCATTATTTAAATGACATAAATAAATATCATTATTTATATAAGTATTTTGTTTCTCATTATTTATATAAGAAAATATCTAAATCCATTATAAGCATGTTACTATATTTTTGTAATTACTTGTGCGCGGGCAAATTTACTAGTTTGGGTATAAACTACGGCTTTTCATATATAAAACTTTTAAGGAGCGAGTTAAATTTAAGCATGAAATGTAAATTTAACATCTAAGGTAGTTTTTTTTTATTAAATTGACAATTCTTTCCAGGCATTAAATAAATACATATTGAAAATACAAATTCTATATAGTATATTCGATGTTTTAATTTAGAGGAAGAATAAGTTATTCATATTCATATTGGGGTTCTCTTTTTGTCTTTTTTTTTTAAGTTGACTGTGGTTATTAATGAATAAGTATAAAAAAAAAATTCTACATATTATATATAGGGATTCTTTTTTATACTATAAATAAATTAGCACATCATCAACTATCAAAATAAAAAGAGAGAGTTAAGTTTGTATGGACTAGCGTCCTTAGTTCTTGCATTATTTGGTGGTAATAGTTCTTGCATTATTTGGTGGTAATAGCTGATATGTGTTAAATTTTATACATAATATTTTATTTTTTTTAAAGTTTATTATACAGTCAGACCTTTCTATAAAAGCATCTCTATAACAATCATTTACTATAAAAGTCAAAAAAAAAATTCAGAATTAATTTTTATATTATATGTTATGATATATGTCCTCTATAACAGCATTTCATTATAGCAACGGTACACGATATTCTTATGGATGTAATTATTGCTTTTAGATACAAAACTCTTATCAATTATTATAGAGACCACGGTAATAAGTGAATGAATTTTTAAAGTAGAATTTCAATCACAAAAAAGTATCAAATTATTGATTGACGAACAACTCGCGTCATGTTTGAGAGTGATTTAGGTGTTCTGCTTAAATTTAACTACAAAGTATAGACTATTTTGGTAAATAAACTAATTTTCAAATTTTCTCTACCAATTTGAATTATTACTTCAAATTTATAATAAATAAGCTTTCCTTTTGCCTTGATATTCTACTTATTGAATCATGACCATACTCAATCACGAAGTCAAGTCAAGTTCTAAAACAACAATGGTGTAATTTATAGCAAACACATTTTTTTTTTGGGG
>MCJB01018229.1:29195-42787 GCA_002018475.1 Nicotiana obtusifolia | reverse complement strand
GGGGGGGGGGGGAGGGGGAGATAGATCTTCTTTTCTTGATGAATACAAAAAAGTAATTAATATTTTCTCAAAAGAGTTGTTATTATCATTAAATTTTGAATTATTTTCTTTACTTGTATACAAATTTTATTAATTAATACGGGACACACGTGCAACGCACGTACTCTAAAGCTAGTATATATTAAAAGCATGAAACCTCTTAGCGAAATACCGTTCGCCTTTTTTATCTTTAAAAATATATTTCACATTGAATAAAATTTTACTTAAATTATTTTCTTACTATTTAGGACTTTAAAAGTAAGTAAATTTTGATTATTAAATCTTTCGTAATATTTAGAACCTTAAAAATCAGTTCCAATGTTTCGTTTTATATATATACCTAGACTATTGATCTTTGAACCAATTACTGTATTTTTCTTTAAGTTCACTTCCTCATACATTAGAAAAAAAAAAAAAAAAAGATTTCAATTCCCTTTCTCTCATCATTCACTTTTAAGTTGGTTGTTAACAGAAAGTGTTATATCTGGTCTGGCTCAATCGTCGTATCAACAAAAGTGACCTTCAAATATTGACAGACTTCAATGCAAAAGCTAAATTATTTCTTCTACTACAATTCCACTTGAATAATAACTCCGAATAACCAGATAAATTAATTCGACTTATAATTCCAGATTCATTTAATTCCAATTTCCCTTGGAATAACATTGAGAATTTTGCCTTAAATTAGGAGTTAAGAAATCAATTAAGATCTTATCCATATGATTCCAGATTGGATAAAGTTTGTGCTTTTCTTATTGCATTGAAACTTTGAACACTATAACTCCTTGTCATATAATATTTGATGCAAAACTTTTGTAATGTAAATCAAGAGTCCTCTGTTTGAGAATCTTTCCTGCATCATATTGGAACCCACGCACAAAACATATGTTTATGTATGGTTTTTTTTTCCAGAGGCACAAAAAATCTTCGACAACAATTATGCCAAATATGCAATGGATCTAGCTGCCCAAAGAGGGTTATAGCTTTTACATTTATTTAATCGTTGTAGAGTATCCTATGAGCCTTTTTCCTCTTTCACTCAACAAATAAATATTAATTACGATTTCATGATAAGCTATTTTTGTGAAAGATATGATTATTATATTTATAAAATTAGTAAACTTTCTATACAGATAAATTTTGTGTCTCACTCATTTAGACGAAATACACGTGCATCGCGCGTATCCTGAGATTAGTATAACTAAAAGCAAAAGCAAAATTCCACCAAGTCAGTGCATACGGTGTCGTTTTTTGGGCATCAACATTCTTAAATACTTTTTATCTTATCTTTAATTATACTTCTATTGTAGTATCAAAAATCTCTCAATCGTGATGATTCTTAAAGGCGGCTCAACAAAATTAATGGCATAAAGTTAAATTTGAATAAGAGAACTTAAATTTAATGTTCTTTCATTTTATTTCGTAATTGTTGTTTATCTTGTAGTATTCTTACTAGACATAATTTTTTTAAAATTCACATAGTAATACTATTATTTGTATTGATATTGAATAATTTGTGTTAATAAAAAGTTAGCCATGTATATGCAAAATATTACCTTAGATCTTGCTGTAAATTATTTTGTTTGTTATTAAAGATTCGAGTAATTTAATTCAAAGCTATAAAATATTTTTACGTCTTTCTTTTTTTTAAATAAAAAGATGTATTTTTTTTTTTACAAACTTCTATATTGCCTTAAGCAATAATATTATTATGTATTCCGTTATTAACATTTTTGGGTCTTAAAATTTTGAGGCATAAAGCAAAGACTTAACTAACCTCCCATTGAGTTATCCATGATAATTTGTTCTAACACCTATGTAAAAGAAATGTAAGTTGTCCAATTCAAAATGAAGGCGAGATCAATTACTATGCTACACTCATATGTATTGGTTCATAATTCAATTCAGAGAAAACAAATAGTGCAATAAATTACAATACATCATTCATTACACGCAGAGACATGAAGAGCTAACATGAGATGTATCCTCACGACTCCATCAATGATACACTCAAAAACAAAGGGAAATAGAGCTAAATTAAGAGCTCTTTGTTTTAGGGGTTTCTCTCATGGATGTTTATGATAGTAACATCCTTAAAATAGTCACAACATAAATAATATTAAGTGCTTAAAACCCCCCCTCTTAATTAAATTACTTAAATATCTCTGTCCTTGGTGCACTCTGGTGGAAGAGTAGGGTATCGCTTCCTATCAGTGCAATAGTTATAGATAGTGTATTTTTGGCGAACCCAACGAAGTCTCCTGTATTGTAAAGCATCTAAATCTTGGAAAACCTTTTGATCCCACCATCTCATGCCTTTGGTGTTACAAACTTGGACTTCTTGTGGGGTGGCAGCTTCACAGCCGTCCACGTGGAATGATGTGTAGGAGGCAGTAAATGGGGCATTGGACCAGTCTGTTTTCTCCAATCCACCTCTTGTGGCCCAATCATCTGCATCCCAAAGGCTTGAGTATATTTTCATGGGCTGATTGAATGGAAATTTCACACCTAGGTCTTTGGAATTCTTGAACGCTCGTATTGGGACGTCATCCACAAAGATCCTGCAACGTTAAAGACAATTTAGCCATGTCCATTTGGTGGAGGCCCAAAGGAATACTATAAAGCCATCAAAAATAATAACAGATAAAATATATATATTTTGTATATTAATATAAAAGAATAATATATATATTTTTTATATATTTAGTTTATTTTTGGCCTATGGACCAAATGTGTATGAATAAATTACTCTAGTACGTGTGAAATAGAAGATAAGTTCATTGCTTTTGAGCATCCTTTCAAATGTACGCGGTGAATAGTAATAGGTAACAAAGATGCACATTCTACGAGGAAACATTATTTTTTCAAGATTTAGGTGCAAGATAGAAGACAAAAATTCTGTTGCAAGCAAGGACACCAATTCGCCAGCTGCTTTATTAAAGTATGTGGACCAGATAATTTGAAATAAACATTTAGACACAAAAATTTAAGTGTGCAACTAAATAATAATAATCAAGAATGTATACTTATATGAACCCTATATGTAAGAGTAAATCAAAAGCTTTAAATGTTGATTAAGACAAAAAGACCAACATATATACTCGAGCGGATGCTCCCATGGGATAACATATAGTATACCATAATCTTGATGATTTTTAGACCATTATGAATTTACAAGGTTTCATGCTTCTTTTTATTTGAATAATAATAATAATTCCTAGAAAAATGTGCATTTTGCTTTTTTCTTAGTGGGTGCGTTTGGACATAAGAATTGTAAAATTTTAGAAAAATATGAAAAAAAATTTCAGAGCAAAAATAATATTTGAAGATTAGAGTTGTATTTGAACATGAATATAATTTTGGGTTGTTTGTGAAGTTTTGTGAGTGATCTGAGTGAAAATTTTGAAAAACAACTTTTTGGAGTTTTTAAATTTTTAAAAAATTCTAAAATGCATCATCCTAAAGTGAAAATTAAAAAATTTATGACTAAACATTAATTTCGAAAAAAATAAAAAATAAAAAATAAAAATTACAAATTTATTATGTCCAAACAGGCTCTTAAACAACAATTGTTACCATATATACTATTTTTAAACCTAGCAGGATGGGGACCACGTAGAATAAAAAAGTGCACCTGCTCCGAGAAATACATGGGACCATAGAAGAAAAGATAGACAGACAATACAATAATCAAAACTTAGAGTCCGTTTGGACATAAGAAATTTTCACTTTTTTTTTTTAAATTAGCTTTTGATCATAAATTTTTTTATTTTCACTTAAAAATATATTTTATAATTTTTTTTTAAATTTTCACTCGTATCACTCACAAACTTCAAAAATAATTCAAAAGTATATTCATGTCTAAACACAATTCTAATTTTTAAATGTCATTTTTATTTAAAAACTTTTTTCACTTTTTTATTGGAATTTTAAAATTCTTAGTCCACTTAGACTAATATTTTCCGGTTTAGGAAATTTAAAGAAAAAGCAAGAAATTTATGGAAAAGAAAGCTACTACTTACACAATCTGGAAGGTATTCCAAAGAACGGAATAAGAATGGTAACCCTTGGTTGGGTCAAACCAAAGATAGATTCTCTGCTCTCTGTCTCCTTTTCCTCCCGTGAACACATTCGTCTGCAAAATGTATGGTTGCCCAGTCCTGTTCCCTAAGAACTCAAAATCTATCTCATCGTGCTCCGCATTATTCGATGACAGCTGAAACATTCCCCGAAATATAATTAAAATACTACTCCAAAAACACATAGCTTAGTTTGTTCATTGTGAAGGAAATGAAAAACTCTGGGATGCAAAATATGTTGCTGCAAAAATGGAGAAAATTGCAGATCTAAGCAGTGTCCATTTTCTTGTATGGTGCAAAAACTGAGCTGCAATATACTTACGTAAAATGCAGTGACAACACCAGCTGAGTCTCCACCAACAAGCCTCATTTTCATGCTAAAGTGCCCAAATAGATATGATTTCTTTGACTGAAATCCAGCTCCTTCATTCATTAAAATCAAATGAAAAATTAGAGAAAATAAGAAAAAAGCAATTTTAAAAAAGGCAGATATATTTGTACTAATTAATATTAGTACCTGAAGACCTGTCAAGAACAAGATCAGCAGTGGAACCACCATTGAGGTACTTGATGTGGTGACTAGCCCAACTGGGCTCATAGTTTTTCCAAAAGGGTACATCCACTGGTTTTCTGGGATACCCACAAAGTCCTAGTAATGACAAATTGATCAAAACAATACTAAATAAAAGTCCTTTTAGACCCATGGTGAAAGTTCTAAAGCAAAGCCAATCAGAGACAACTATTTCTCTTGTATCTGTGTATTTTTGTTTCGGAATGGATTATGGCCCAATGGGGGTGAGGAAAATGGAAGGGAAATGGCTGGTTATTTATAGCTGTAAAGGGGCAGGGTTCACTTGTGGTCGTCAACATAAGGTTGAAACAAAGTGAGATTTTCGGTGGTTGTGTTTGGCCTTTCAAATAATTGGGCAGTGCCTATTGGGTAATACACATTGGGGGAGCAATTAACGGAGACCTGCACATGCCCGCATCAGAGAAAAGCTTTGTCACCCTCAGACCGAGGAGGAAAGTTATGTGACCCCATTCATTTCACTCGACCTAATAGCGCGTGCTTTTCACTTTTAATTATCGCATAAATTGTTTAATCAGTCAAACATCTCTATAACAATCTCGTTTGTTCCAAATATTTTTGACTGCTATGGCAAAGTGTTATTATAAAAAATAAATATTATAACATAAAATGAAAAATATATTCCTAAAAACTTGACTGTTATAGTCAAGTGTTATTATAAAAGATGGTTGTTATGGAAAAGTTTGATTGTACCAAATATAGTAATAGATATTTGACATGTATTTGCAGAAACTTCTTTCACTTATATACGAAAAAATAAGCTTCTCTCTATCCGGGGGTGGGTGTAGAGTAGCAGTATGAGGTTTATCTGAATTCATAACTTTTAATGCGGACCATATATCTATGTATAAAAATTTCTTAAAATTATAACAAATTATAGGTCTGAATTTATAAATTTAAAAATATAATAAAATCAATGCTAAGAGTATAAAAGGTTGAATTTACAAAATTTAAATCCGGTCCGCTTACGTTCTCCGTGATCCTTATTTAATAATATATATGCTCACTTGATTTAATTACTAAACCACTATATGATACGGTATGGTGTAACTTAGTAAGTTTTACCGTCACACTAATTCAAAGTACGTTAAAATCTATAGAAGTCTTTGAGAATCTTTGTACTAAATATTTACACACATTCGCATCATCGAATACATATTTGGCGTTGAATCCATGCAACACATACATATATAAGTGCCGACGGACGACCGATTGCGAGTAAGGAAGTAGGGAAGAAGAGTGCATAAATGAAAAGAAAAAGAAAAAGAGTGAGCTGAACAGGGAGGGGTTTGTAGTGTAGTTAGGACACGTATAGTAAATAAGAGCATGTGTATGGGTCGGGTTTTTGCGTAAATTTTGACGGCTAAGCCGACGCGTCTGTATGGACCCCAAAGTGGGCTGGCTCTGTTACACAACACACCCAATTGGGCAATTGGGAGACATAGTCACATAGCCTTCTTTTGGTTCCAATTCTTGCCACGTCCCTTTAGTTACCTTATTTATGTAACATAAAAACACACCAGAATGTAATAATGAACCATCCTTCTCTGTGAAACATCTATTTTTCTATCTTGAAAACAAACAGAGCTGTACAACTTATGGCAATGAAGTCTCCCTCTATTTCAAATGATATATAACAAGGCATTCAATAGAATCCGGAATCCGATACTTAATCATGCTTCTAATATTTTTAGTTTTAGCTAGCGATTTGCACATATAAATTTGGTTGAAATTTAAAAAAAGTTTTTAAAGTTATATTGAGCTTTTGAAAGTTGAAGTTGTGTTTAGATATGTATTTTACTTGAAAAAAAAACTGAAGATTTATGAGTGACAAAATAAATTTCACCAAAAATTTGTCCCAGACCAAATTTTGAAACATGAAAAATATTTCAAAAACTGATCAAGTTTCATGAACAAACAATATCTTTGTTCCAAAAAAATCAAAATCTATGTTAAATCGGGAGCTTAATAGATGACGTAATTGTAAAAAAAAAAAAGATTACATCCATAAATTTGGTAAACTTTACCTAATAAGTGGAATCCAATCCATATTATTTAGTGTTTTGCCCTGTTCATTTTGATCCAAAATAACTGGTATTTACATAATCAAGATGGTATTATATTTATTTTTTCAAATTTACCTTTATTACACTTTCCTAACTACTGTTTCTCAATGATAACTTCTTACATTGGATAGGTACTTCTATTATTTCTTCAAAGACAATTAATATGCACATAATATTATGCACTATCGCTTTCACGCAAGATATGATTTGTATGTTACATGGTAGTTTCTTTTCTCAAATTTGTATGTTACATGGTGTAATAACCACGCAAAACCTTTGTCGTCTCATGAAACGGAGACATAAATGCTCAAAATGCAGCGGACGTTATTAGGTTACAGCTTTGAGTAGTCTGTCAGCACATTTGGATATGTGGCGAAGGTTTCTAAAGATTTATTTCCTGTCTCAAATTAATGTTAATTCTAATTTTCAAGCAATATTGGCCTATTATATGTATGTATTTCAGAAATTCTGTATATATACACTAAGAATTCAATTCTTTCACGAAACGATGTCGAATGACCTCAGTATAATTGAGCTAATAAAATTGTATAGGGTAAAATATGATGTGACACGTGGTCGTCTAAAGAGAGTACACGTGAAATTCAAGGCGGGGATAGCCGAAGACTGAACGCAGTCATTTCGCTTGTTACCAGAAAGGATAATATTCATAAAGGTGTATTAATTGCTCTGCGCCTGGTAGCATTTACTGGGGATATTATGCAGCATTAAGAGCGACGGTCCGTTACAGAGAATTTGGCATTTATATTTACCATTACATCTTCATCAATGACCCTCATAATTGACATTAAAGGAGGACACGGTCCTAGGACTTCATAGCTATAAATAGTGAGCTCGGTTATCGTTGTAAATGACATGAATTTTCTGGCTAAACATATACTACATTCTATACAAAGCTTAATACAATTTTACTTTCTTGCTTTTTGATCTCATCATTGTTGTGCCCGGAAACCTTGTTTCCGGAACTGTCATCTCTGCTATTTCATCTACATTTCAAGGCTAAGTATTGTATATTTCCTAAATTATTGCATTATTTCAGAATCAAATTAGTTCACTTGTCTAGAAACCACGTATAAATTCAATTGTACCGTTTTATTGGTAAATAAAAACAAAGTCAGTACAATATTACCACTTTTTTCAGTTAAATGAGTAACACAAATAGTCTCTTCGCACTAATAACTGAAAAAAGTATATATTATGTATATCTGAAGGAAAATATCCAAAAATACTTCCTCCATCTGTCTTTCGATTTGATTTTGATGGTGCAGTTGACCAACTTTTAGAGTTATGCTTTACCTTCACTCTTCAAGTCGAGTAAACAATATTTGGCAAAAACATGAACAATAATTATTCTTCACAACCAGGATTAGTTTGTTGATTCTGAGTTGGCCAGAAACATGGATTACCTCAAAGGAGATTTGCTAGAGAATACATATCATTGAAAGTCTTCACAACCAGCTCGATTCTTCATTTTTTCCGATTTGGTTAATTATTCCTCTTGTCTGGGGAATTATTAAAGAGGAAATAAAATTTTCAAATCTATAAACTTCATGCCGCCCCTTTGCTCTCGAGAAATTCTGAAAAAGAATATTTACACTTGTATTCTAGTTCTAGATAATATGCAGAAACAAATCACTTGTCCCTTTTCGACTAATCGAGCACACTTTTCTTCTTCATAATTTTCAAAAAAAAAAAGTTCAATTTTTTTTTTAATTTTAAAATGCTACTTGTGATAAGGTTATACCGATATCTCAAATGTGATATGAGTGAAATATAGTAATAAATCAAATTTTAAAATAGACCCATTGCCTGTAGGGCGATTGATATATTTCCTTTCTTTGGCCAAAGGTCAAGAAAAAGAAAACCGATGACTGTTAATCTAATAACGATTTACAATTGCAGCATATTTATCTACATAGTATTAAAATACCTGAATTCAGATTTAAATTCTTAAAAATGGTAATCTACGCCGAATAGCGAAACGTTCTTATCCCGATGATGAAAAAGGTCCAAAATACATAGATTTCCGAATAAATATTTTAAAAAGGAATATGAAATTAAAAGCTTGAGACACAATAACATGATTGCTGGACCAACTGGTGCTCAAGAATCATATCATGCATATGGACAACAGAATACCATAGCTGTATCTGATATCATGCATTTGTTTCATTTGATAGTGTCTCTTCACCGAGAATTAAATACTTCCTCCGTCTCATATTAATAGTCATGATTATTAAAAATAATTATCTCAAATTATTTATTATTTTAGTATTTCAAGATAAAATTATTATTATTATTTTTTATTCTTAGTAATAATTATTCTTGAAGATAAAGATAATAAATAAATAGAATAAATATTTAATGAAGAGAGATTATATTTTAAGACATAAATAAGGATAGAATAGTCTAATCCCTTTCTAATTAATACTTCTTAAGGGGCGTGTAAAACAGAAACAAGACACATAATATGAGACGAAGGAAGTAATACACATTTGTCAGCAGGCATATGAAATAATGAAATAATTTTCTATTGGTAACCTCGTTACTCTGCAACTAAGGAAAAGCTCAAAATAGTCTGGTATCTTTGAATTTGAGCTCAAATTAATCTTATTTTTTTGGGTGGAGCATTAATAGTCTACATTTTTTTAGAAAGTGGTACATTTCAAGTCTCAAACCTAATCACAGTGAGCCTCCTTCTAACGGAGACATCCGAATATGCATGTGATATTTCCTTCAAAACAAACTAGGTAGGGGCATTTACAATATATAGTTCTTTAATTCTTGGGAACAAACAGTTACTACTATTTTGCATAATTGTTTGACAGCATTTTAATTAACTCACGCTCCATTTTAATTAACTCAAAAGAAGTCGTCTTATCTGTGATAATATCCTGAACACTGAAATATCTTTGGCAATCACAACAAAGAAAACTTTGTATCTATAGCAGAAATTTGAAAAGGCGCACCACAGTAGCACCACCCCAACACCAAAAAAGAAAAGCAGAACTAACAACGTCATTTGAGAAAGGAGCACTTGAAAATGCAGCAGAATAGCACCACATGAAACTACAACTCATTAGCAGTACTACATCACCAACTATCGGAAAGCAGCATAGTAGCAGCACCAAAGAAGCTGATAGCAAAACCTGAAAAATGCACAAATAAGCACTTGAAATGGGGATAAGCTACCATTAACATCAAACACATATTAGCACTAGAAAAAGCTAATTTACCAGCAATCCATTTAATTTTGTTGTGTCTGTTGAGAGTATATCCAACCAGAATCTATTTCAACTGCTACTTATTGTCCAACTTCTTCCGGTCGCATTTCAACTTGCCCCCGTCTAATCTGAACCATGAATACATCGACGTGGAGCGCTTGTTATCAATTGGGCATCGAGGGGTTGTAGTGATACTGCAGATATGGTGTAGGATGTTTCTCCCTGGGAATTCGGGCAGGTTATTATCGTCGCCTTGCGGAATAGTGTATTGTCTTTTCAGCCCAGTATTTGTATTTTCTAAAGTTTCGAGGTTATGCACAGATTATTATGATGTTCATGCGTTATTATCGCACAGTGTTGGTGTAATGGTAGGGTGCTTGTTTATGTGTCGAGGCAGTGAATGACTCGAAAGGAGGATTTCTCAGTGCATGATTTTGAGGTTCGACATTTAATTCCAGCAGAGGAAAGCAATCAGACTATGGATGTTTAGGCTTTAGTTGATGGAGTAACGAGACTTGATATTTTCGAGCTTGGTGAAATTCTCATTTGTGATGTGGTGTCGTCGTCCTTGTTTGAACGTATTAAGGTTCGCTGGTGTTTTGGTCTTCTTTGATTTGCCTTCGGGGCAGGGTCTTATGAAATAGTGCCTAAGAAGCGATTGTTAGAGATGGTGATGTGTAGCGGCATCAGAATTAAATAGGTGTTTCTAATGCTGATGGCTCGAGAAAGATGATCTTCGAGAAGGTTTAGGTTGGTAGCAATTTATTAGTTCGGGTTCTATAGAGATGGATTTTGATTTGAGGCAGTATTTGGGTAGCGAAGAATGAGGAAGGACATGGTAGGAGGTGTCTCGCGGTGGTTGAATTGCTAGCAGGTCAAGCATGAAAAGCAGAGGTCGAGAAGTTTCTTAAAGGAGATGGTTTAACTGAAGTGGAAGTGGCTGAGTGGCATATGGATTCTGTGGTAGGATAGCCACATGTCTTGAGAAAAGTTTAGGGGCGATTTAGGAATCATGCTGGACAATGACCAAGTCCATAAATGCCATTTGGGATGGTGGCTACTGCACTGAGGAAGGATTATATGACAAAAAGGAGTTTGCTTGGAATGAAGAAGGGTGTAAAAGCTTGATTATCATTATGGGATGCGACGTGACTTCGAGTTTGGAATGCATTGTCCGACTTTAAATTGATGATTATGGGGAATGAACCGACATTTATAGCTGCCAAACGAGTATGGGCTTTGGAAGGTTTACTGATTTTGTGGTAGTTGTGCCCAGTGCAATGTCGTTGGAAGATGTCGGTATGGCAATTCCACAGGTGGGCTATCTGCTGTGAGCAGGTCAACAGATGCGTGAGTTTGATGAAGCTTCTACGAAGAATTCTACTTGCTACCCGGTAAAAGGTCAAATATGTGATTGTAGTTAATGATTCAGATTTTCATAAAACGTTTAGCAAAAGATTTTGAGAAATTTGGTGGGGGTAAAGGTGTGACATCATGGTAATTGAGAAGGAGGAATCTTTGCGGGTTCTTGATTTATGTACTTGTAGCTTAAAGCTAAGTGGGGGTCCCCATTGTCTATGATTGGAGCGCGTAGTTGTCTGCTTGTGGGGTTTTTAGTTTATCGGTGCATTGGTTATGACTAAGAAAAATAAAACATCAGGGGTAATTTGAGCAAAGAACTTGATGAATATGTGCTATACTTCACCTTATTAATTCATGTGTAGTTTTGCAAAGACTCAGAGTTTATACTTCTTGTAGATGTAATGTACAAGGAAAATAATTCGGCCGATTGCTTCTTTGAGAGGGTGTTCATGTGCTAGCAGAGCGTTGGAGTTTGGTTATACTCGGGACCGGGACAGAGTGGGTGGCTCTCAATAGTGGTTTTAATGGGTTCAAGGATGTAAGCACGGTGTCTAAGGATTTTGGGTCCGTTGCATGGTTAAAGATCGAGTTTTGCAGTGGGTATTGAGACAACGTGATCTCATGATTTGGATCACTCGGGATGAGTGTTGATCGAGTTTCATTATGTTTTTGAATGGAGCTATTATTATTTCTAAGGCAGGTCAAGAGTAAATCGGAGGAAGTTGGGTCAGTTGGTAATGGTTTGAATCAGCGTGATTAAGGCAATGATCAGTTCCTTCAGTGTGTTAATATTATACAGGTGAATAGTGGCGGTATGTGCGGGCTTGACAGCCATTGTAATTTGATTGATTTTGAGATATTTAATTATAATGGCCCATTATGTGTAGATGGATTCCGGAAGAGTTATGGTGGTTTAGACCACAACTTGAGGTTTGTATTTCTACGGTTATGGGAATTCAGTTGCGTGTTGCCATCGTTCCTCTTAAATGTATTGAGTGAAATGGGTTCTAAACGATAAAGTGTTTATTCTATTGGTGGTTCAGGAGTTATGATGAAATTTGTATACTCTCGCGTAGCGGCATGATAGATACAGTAAGCGGCATGTTAGTTTAAGTTTATTTAATAAATAACTAATTTTAATATAGTTCCAGAGATAGTACAGGCAATTTTTCACGGATTGAAGTAGTCTTTGGTTGCACAACATTATATTTGCAAGTTCTTTTGTTGTAGCCAGACTTGTTACTTATGCTACAGTCTAGAGACACCTGCTTCCTTTTCATCCTTGTTCAACTTGCTCCAACCTCATCAACTTCCTTTCTTCTCACTTTTTGTTTTCTTCCTCTCTTATTCTTTCTTACCATCCTTGGAGGCCAAGGAGGAATTTTAGTTGATTTAGCTCATATTTGTGGCCTATTTATCAGAAGAATTGCATGTTCATAAATTCTTCTGTATGTTTCTATCTTGTAGCAGTCAGCCACATAGTCAAGAATGTCATCCTTCTTAGTTCAAATTGCTGTAATAGCATGCTTGCAAGAATTCTCATGATATTTCATTTTTTATTAAATTTCGTTAAAAAAAACTCATGGTGATTAGGTTTGAGACTTAAAATGCACCACTTTCTTAAAAAATATGGACTATTAATTGTGAGCACGTGATTCTTACCGTACCCAAAATACCATTATAAAAATCATTAAATAATTTTTAATTAAGTATTAGTCATTTTAGGATTTTATTAGGTGTTTAATTACTCAATTGTTAACTAATTAATTCATGAAAATACTCAAAAAATATCATGCATTGTATTTAGGATTTAGTTTTACATCTTAAATGAAATTGATAATTGCTGATTTTATAAAATTTGGGAAAATCATAAAAATGGTCCATTTTACACTTCCTTTAATTTAATCTTTAATTTTTATAAATAGGTAATTAGATTTTTTTGCATTGAAGTGAGTTAGGATTTTTATAATTGATTAGTTTAATCATAAAATTAAAAGAGGAATTAAATAAGTAGTTAGAAATGAACAAAAGATGACCAAAACTGGGCTGATTTGTTAAGAAATCGGCTAGGCCCAATCCGGCAAGCCCAATTCCATTTAAACCACCGGTGGCCCGAATCCTCCTCATCAGCCCAAACCCATTTCCCTCCCCCCCGCCCCCTTTTGATCTGGACCGTTGATCTCAACAAGATCAACGGCCCAGAACTGACGCACCC
>MCJB01018229.1:0-29053 GCA_002018475.1 Nicotiana obtusifolia | reverse complement strand
CCACGGCCGAAACCCTACCCATCTCCCTCAACCAAGCAGCCATGGCTGCTCTTCTCCAAACTCGTCCAAGAACCTGTCAAAAATCATCTAAACTCGCCACTATCACTCCCCCCTCCCCCCCCTCATCGACATCCCAAACACATAAAAGACCAAGTTTTCGGTTGATAGAACAAAAACCAGAAACAAATTTAAAGTTCAAAGCTTTATGCTCGAAGTCCATTTTAAGTTGAAATGGATTTTAGCCATGTGTCCTTAACAAGAACACATGGTTAAAATGAATTTTAACTTTAAAATTCGAATTTTTAGAAGATTTTGCTCGAGGTAATTACTTATTTCCGTTTTATTTTTTTAGATATTTTCTAGTTCATTCATCTCCTACCCTCCTTCTTTTACCTCCTTCGATTTTCAGATTTTTGGGGTTTTACAAAAATAGTCATTTTTCGTTTTTGATAGGCTAGTCCTTAAATTAAAAAAAAAGCCAAGTTATTAAGTGGCTATTATTTAAAAAGGGGTTATGGACAACTAGAGGGGGTTAATTATAAATAAAAGATACTTAAAGGGGGAAAGGGTAATTTCAAAAGATCCCAACAGATTTCTGTTGGGAATAAATTCAGATTACAGTGCGTTCGTGAATTTTTGTAATTAAGTTGTGTAGATTGGTCTATTTTAAGAGGGCTGCCATAGAAATGATTCTGTTAAAGTGAATTCCAAAATGTGCTGATCTTTAAGAGATTACCAGCCGCGCTTGTAATTTGTTACACGACAATCTGCCTATGCATTCTTAAGAATTGAGTGAAGTTGTTTTTTCTGTTTTCTTTAGATTAGCCTTAAAAAGTCAAATTTGTTTATTCTTGCACATTTTATGTTTATTTTCGCAAATACGTTTGCATTAGGTGGTTGTAATTGGGTTTAATTCATTCACTAAGGCCAATTGAACATAATCGTCGATGTAATTTCCTAGTAACTGTCCTTAGTAGTTACTTTAGTGTGAAAGAGGTGTGCCATATAGTTAATAACGATCACTGATGGCCCTCTCAATTAATTGAGTGTAATATTAGAATAAGCAAGCCTTTAACATTTCAAACTTCGGTAACTTAATGTAAACACGATTAATTACGTTGTCGCTATGGGTACAGTTTCCGTGACATAGTGACAATTCCAACCTCCGGGGGTGCCTTTTAGGCGGCCTGATTTAAGCAATTTTAAGTAATAAAAGCGTTAAAATCAATTTGAGGTGTGCCATACCAAATAAATTTACAAACATATGGCCCTCATTAATTAAACACTTAGAAAATCGAGGTGCGCTATTTAGCGAATTTCATGGCCCTCGACAAACTAAAAACGCGTAATTAGCTTGGCGCGTTAGTATATTAATTTAATTTTCTAAATTCGGGTGCGCATTTATGTGACCCATATTTCAAAATCCCGATGTTTAATTAAAGGTGTTACAAATTACGGGTGCATTTATGTGACGTGAGTTGTGACATATTTTGATTGACATTGCAATTCCTTATAAACTTTAAAAGCGGAAAAGTCAAATGAGGCAAAAAGGCACTATAGGCTAATAACAGGTATAAAAATCAAATAATAAGCCGATTACGGCAATAAAGCGACCGTGCTAAAACCACGGAACCCGAGGGTGCCTAACACCTTCCCTCGGGTTAACATAATTCCTTACTTAGAATTTCTGGTTCGCAGACTTCGTTAAGAAAGTCAAATCTTTTCCTCGATCTGGGATAAAATCGGTGACTTGGAACACCAATCTAAAATTTCCAAGTGGCGACTCTGAAAATAATTCAATAATCCCATTTCGATCAATGTCACTTTTATTGGAAAAACTCTTTTTATATATTCCTCTCGGGGATTGTACGAAAAGAGGTGTGACAGCTCTGGCGACTTTGCTGGGGGTTGAACCCAGAATCTCTGGTTCAAGGTTCAAGAATTCGAGCTTAAAATGATTGTTATTTTTTGGCTTTTATTTGAGTTTTATTACCTGTTATGCCTAACGTGCTAAATGCCGCTTTTACCGCTTTAATATTATTTGAATTGTTTATAAACTGTTCCTAACCTTTCTCTTCTTATCTTTGGGGAGATGCACGCTGGCCATGAGTTCCCATTCTGTTAGCATCTTACCATAAATAAGAAAGAGGCCGGATAAGTTACAAAGCCGGGTGGCCTTTTGGTGCCCTGTACGTAGCCCCCTCCTCGGCTCGAGTTGTCCGCTCGGGTTCACCAGTCTAGACTAGTACCCAGGTTTTAACTTAGAATAACGTGACCTAATGCCGGATCCCAAGTAGGAACGTTATTTTGCATCATGCGCATTTGACTTAGGGGACTCAACACAGGGGTTGAGTCCGTCTAGGACAGGTGACCTTAAATTAAAGACCATCCTGATACATAATTTATGTGCTACCTGTGCATTATTTTGCATCGATTTGCGTGTTGATCGGCTATTAGAATAAAATCAGAAAATTGAGAAATGAAAAATGATGAAAGGTGAGGTATGAGCAAATTTAGGGTTGCTTACGCACTTTTTCAAAAAAAAAAATCTGGTGTCCAAAATATGTCGAAATGCTGCCGAAATTTTTGACAAAAAAAAAAAGAAAAAAGAAAAGAAGATACAGAAAATGCAAATTCTGATTTCAAAATCAACAAAAAGAAAAAAAATCGAAAAGAATTTTTGAAAAATCGAAGTCCCAAATATTTTGTCTTTCTAAAATGAAAAAAAGAAGAAAAAATTTTCTAAATATTTGCTTTCTTACTTTTGAAAGCTCAAAAATATTTTTCTTTTGTAAATAAACAAAAATTCAAAAAATATTTTCTTACTTTTTCTGAGTGTTCTTTTCTTGCTTTTATAAAATAAAAGTTCAAAAAAAAAAAGAGTTCAAAAAATATATTTTGCTAAAAAAAAAAAAAATTCTTTCCTGATTTCTAATAATAAAGTCTTAGGAATTCAGGGTGTTGAAAATTTTTCTCTCTTCCTTGAAAAGATGAAACAAAATTCAAAAAATATTTTTCTTTTACTTTTGAAAATTTTCAAAGTAGTCATTCTTTAATCATAATAAAAAAATAATTTCAAAAATCCAGGGGTAACCCCTTTCTTCTTTTAAGTATTTTATTTCAGAAAATTTCGAAAACAAAAGTTGTTAGGTAATATCGTTTTGCATAAATAGCCCAAATGTCTCCAAAAGGACGCCGAAAGGCTGTTTTTACAAAAACGATCACTTATTTCAATTTCTGGCTATCTAGCAAGCACAGCCCTAAAATCTTCCCTTTTGAAGTGCTGAAGGGCCGTATTGGCAAAAATAGCCGTGTTATTTAAATTTTTGCAAGATGACGCCTTTTTGTAAATAGTAAAAAAAATTAATTAATAAAGACAAAGCCAGAAAATGATCAACGAAAAAGAGCACGAGCAGGATGGGAAGAAAAGAGCGAAAATTGGAAAATCAAAAAAAAAAAAAAAAGAACTTTTGAGCGAGGTAGGCAAAGCCGGGATGAAACATGCAACCAGGTGAAACATATAGGAACATATTTAACTGCTTAGGTGCATCACACCCAACGTACGATTACCTATCTGTTATTTGTTCAATCTAACCGGTTTGCTTTTTGAGTTTAGGTTTCTTCAAATAGGTGGTTAGTTTGTTGGCATCCCGGCAAGCCATTCATACTACACCCGATCAAAACGCCGAACATTAACCAAAACCCTCTCCCTGCCCATGAAGAGACACGTATGATTGAAATAGTTTGCAAAGACGGGGAGCCCAGGAAGTCTTATAAGTTTGTCATGATGATTCGGGCCAATGAAAACAATTTGGTTAAGGGTCCAGAGATGATCAAGGGGTTCCGAAGTCTTCTCAAAGAAACCAATATGGTGAAGGCTGGTGAAGGCTCTAGCAGAGCAGATGTGCAGTTTGTTGGCCCAAACGTGAAGCTTAGCAATTGGGAGATTACTCCTCTCCCCACCAGGAAGGAGTCCTGGTAGTTTGCTTAATTTCCTTTCCTGTTCCAGGGTTGAAATCCAGATCTTTCTTTAGCTTTGCTTATGATGTTCAAACTCTTCTATCCTTTTTATTTTCAATGAAATGCAATAGCCCGTTTATTCTGTTCTTTTGTACAGTTCTTCTTATGCTAGTTGCAATGACATGACATGCATGAGCAATTTTCAGCCAAGTCTTAAAAGCCAATCTAACTCTGCAATAACAATCCAAGAAGTAGAACACGATGACGAAGTAGAATATGAGGAAGAAGCAGCATCTTGAGCAAATCAGTAAAGAGCTAAAATAGTTTGAAGGAAACCGAACCCTAATTTGAATAAAACTGAAGCAATCAATTTAGGGGACCCGGATGATGTTAGGAAACCAAGATAAGTGTGCATCTAGGACCACAAGTGAAGGAGGAAATAATTGAAATATCGTTTGAGTACCAAGATGTCTTCGCTTGGTCATATGACGAGATGCCAGGTTTGAGCACTGATCTGGCAGTTCATAAATTGCCAACTGATCCAGCCTACAACAAAAGGTATGCCCTCGGGAAGTTGAAATGGGCCAAATGGTATTGAAACATATCCTCCCTCACCAAGGGGAAGTCAAAGGCAAATTTGCCCCGAATTGGCACGGACCATTCGTTGTGACAAGAGTTTTGCCAAATGGTGCTTTGTACTTAACAAACATAGAAGGAAAATGTGTAGATATGGCTATCAATTCTGATGCCGTTAAGAAGTATTATATATGATTTCTTATTTGTCTTCAATTGTACTCGGCATGTTCAAAGTTGAAATGAGGAAGGCATTTTGTTCAGCTATCCAAACACTTTTATCACTCCTTACCCTTTTTTGAGCCTTACTTATTTTTCGTTCGAATCCCTCTTTTGGAATCAATAACAGAAATAAGGAAAATAGAAGAAATAAAGAAAAGAAGAAGAAGGAAAAGAAACAGGAAAAAGGAAAAAGAGAAAGAGAAAGAGAAAAGAAAAAAAAATGAAAGAAAGAAGGAAAAAAGAAGAGAAAAAGAAAAATGATGAAAAAAAAGAGAAAAAGAAAAATGGAACAAAAACAAACAACTTTTTTGCTTGAACTACGTTCGACCTGATTCCTTTTAAGGATACGTAGGCAGCCTCACGGCTCGGTCTCATCAAAATAAAAATTTTAATTTCCCCAGAATCGAAGGAATTGGGGCAGAAGTTTAGATTTGTAAACGATTTGATTCCAAAAGTTGTAATTTCAACCCCTATTTTTTTTTGAGCCTTCATGACACCCTTTCTTCTAACCCTGTCCAAAAGCCCACATTACGGTCCAAAGAAAGACCTTCTGATCAACCTTTGAGGATGTCGGGTCAATCGAAATGGAGATATGGTCTATAACAGGGGCAACACCGTGTTCCGGGTGTATAAAAGAAAGCTAAAATGAGAGAGTCTTATTGGTGAAAACCCTCACGGGCACCGAAAGGCGATGGTGATATGAGAGAAATTTAAAATGAGAGAGTCTTATTGGTGAAAACCCTTACGGGCACCGTAAGACGATGGCGAAATGAGAGAAAATATGAAAATGAGAGAGTTTTATTGGTGAAAACCCTTACGGGCACCATAAGATGATGGTGAGTTCCGAGATAAACAGCAAACAGAATGGGATCAATGAAAGATTGATCTTGGAAGTTGGATCTATGCTATGAATTGGATACGATTGGTCAGACGGATTAGGCTGATCAATCCGAAATGCATGTCATGATCACTGGAACCGGCCAATTCTTTCAGATAAGTCTTTCTAAATTTCCTCCACATATTCGTTCATGTTCACAATTTTCCTTTGTTTCCTTTTGATCACAAAAAATCATTACATTTTATTTATTGAGTCTGTCTTTGTAAGTTTCCTACGAGTTAGCCATATTGAGTAAGCGGGAAAGGATTTCAAGCTTACTACCAGCTTCTCAATTGCATAAAGCAGAACTTGGCCAAGCATATCGCAAGGGAAGTAACCCAAAGGCCAGGCGATAAGGCGAGTTTTGGGAATTTTGGAGAATACAAGATTACAACAACGTTCAGATTAAAGGTGTAATACAATAGATGAGGGTAGGAGATTCGGGTTGTTCAGAGAAAATGCAAGCCGACCCCAATCAAAGGTCAAACAACCCTGTGATCATTCAAGTCCCCAGCCAAGCCAAAACTGGAATACATTCCCCAACAGAAACTAACCTCCGTGTTTTAAACTAATAAATTTTATTTGTTTGAAACAAAAGGCATAGAAGTTGTCAATTCACAAAAGTCAGGGTTCGGACAGCAAAATTGCTATTCGAGAATTCCCCAAATGGAGAGCATGGATAAGGTAAATTCAGTTTTAGTTTTCAGGTGCCCACCTGGATAACGAGGGAATTTAATTTTAGCTTCAGTAGCAGGACCCTCCTGGATAATGGAATTTAATTTTAGTTTCGGTAGCAGGCGCCCACCTGGATAACGAGGGAATTTAATTTTAGTTTCAGTAGCAGGACCCTCCTGGATAATGAGATTTAATTTTAATTTCAGTAGCAGGCGCCCACCTGGATAACGAGGGAATTTAATTTTAGTTTCAGTAGCAGGCCCCTCCTGGATAATGGGATTTAATTTTTAGTTTCAGTAGCAGGCGCCCACCTGGATAACGAGGGAATATAATTTTTAGTTCCAGTAGCAGGACCCTCCTGGATAATGAGATTTAATTTTTAGTTTCAGTAGCAGGCGCCCACCTGGATAATGAGGGAATTTAATTTTAGTTTCAGTATCAGGACCCTCCTGGATAATGGGATTTAATTTTTAGTTTCAGTACCCGCCTGGATAATGGGATTTAGTTTTAAGTTTTCAGGACCCTCCTGGATAATGGAATTTAATTTTTATTTCAGGACCCTCCTGGATAATGGGATTTAGTTTTGAATTTCTCAAAATCTTCATGAATAGTGAGACTTAGTTTTCCTACAAGTCTTAGAAGTTTTAGGCAGTAAGTTTCAAGTCCCCGCAGATATGCCTAAGTTCCAAATTGGGGCAGAAAGTTTGTTGTTTGTTTTATTATCGTGATAGCAGGCGCCCACCTGGATAACGAGGGAATGCAAGTCAAGTTTCACCAGCAGGAGCCCGCCTAAAGAACAGGGTCAAGTCAAATTAGGACTGACAAAAGCTCGCGTCAAGAATGCCGGTCAACAGTTCAAGGTGAACAAGAAGATTCAAGATCGAGTTCCAAGAAGCTCGTAGATAGAAATCTTGTAATTCATAGCTATTAGACGTAGTTAGTTTAGCTTCTTGTTTTCCATTTTTTGGTGTAATAAGGAGCGCAGCAAACAGTAACAGCAGCAGCAGCGCAATCACAGTTTCCTGGTAGTCCCAGCTAATAAAAACTTCCAGAACTACACTGACCTGATTCCTTCATAGCCAAGGATATGTAGGCAATCCTTTAAATAGGATTCGGTCAAGCTCTTTTCAATTCGGGTAAGCAAAAATCCCGCAGAATTGCTCATTTTGTCTTTGCCCGAAAACTCTTCGTGCTTTCGAGCAAAGAGGGGCAGCTGTGAGCACGTGATTTTTACCGTACCCGAAACGCTTTTATAAAAATCATTAAATAATTTTTAATTTAATTATTAATCATTTTTAGGATTTTTATTAGGTGTTTAATTACTCAATTGTTAATTAATTAATTATTAAAAAATACTAAAAATATTATGCATTGCATTTAGGACATATTTTTCCATTTTTTAGGATTGAATTAGTAATTAATTGTTTTACAAAAATTGAAAATCACAAAAATGATTCATTTTACAATTTCCTTTAATTTTAAATTCAAGGATTATTTTTAATTTTATAAATAGGTAATTAGATCAATTTTGCATTGAAATGGATAAGGATTTTATTACTAATTACTCTAGTTATAAAAATTATTAAAAAAAAAAGAGAAAAGGAATTAGAATGAGTAATTAAAAACCGGACTGAGCCAGATTAAAATCAAAATTGAACAAAGGCCCAATCCCAATTAATCCCAATCGGCCCACACCATTTCCCCATCAGCCCAAACGCCCCTTTTCTTTCTTACCCAATCCGGACAGATCAACGGCCCAAAACTAACCTACCCTTAATATATAAACATCTTAAACAAACCCTAACCCTTTCTATTTGTTTTTTTTCCGCCTCCCTTTCCCCCAACACCCCCCACAGCCGAAACGCCACCCTAGCTTCCGCCGGTCGTTTTCCGGCTACCCTCTGGCCAAAACCCGTCCCAAATAGCACCCCAAACTACCACCGTCACCTCCCTCATCTAAATCGACATCATTTTCCACCCCAAAACCCCAAAGATCCGATTTTTGTTACTCATCCAAAGTCGATAACTTGAAGATTAAAAGGCAAGACTGAAATTTTGTGAATAAAGTAAGTTTTAACCGTGTGTTCGTAACAAGAACACACGGTTTAAACATTATTTTAGTCATAAAATCAGCAGGGATAATAATCCGAGGTATTGTCATTTTAATTTTTCATTCTTTTCTTCTTATTAAGTTTCAATCTTCTACCCCTTTTCTTTAATTAATTTCAATTTTTCGGATTTTGGGATTTGTTGCAAAAATAGTCATTTTTTGTTTTGGGTAGGCTAGTACATAAATCAGGCTAAATTATAAAGTGGCTAGTATTTAAAAGGAGGTCATAGACAACTAAAGCGGGGTAATTGCAAATAAAAACACTAAAAGGGGGAAGGGGTAATTTTAGAAAAATCCCAACAGATTTCTGTTGGGATTTTGATTTTGTTAAATGTGTCAGAGTCGCAAGGGGTTGGAGGATCAGAGGGTAATGATTTCTTTTCTTTAAATTAACAGAAAAATAGAAAAATGAAAAAGAAGGGAGAGTTCGGTTGGGTTTGGATATAAATAGGGGTCTAAGGTTTGAGTGAAAAGAGGACAGAAAATGGGGAGAGGTCTGAAAAACATAAAAGAAGAGAAAGATAGAAATTGAGAGGAAGAAAACAGTGAGGGAGAGAAAAAAAGTGAAGGAGAAAAAGCAGAAAAAACAGTAAACTAGAAAAGGAAAAAGAATAGGGAGGAAAACAAAGCAAAGACCGAGAAAAGAATATTGAAAACAGAAGAAGGAATTTTAATCGCTAGCTGCTGGATTTGCTTTGCTTTTGTTGAATAATCGCCTAAGTTTTCAAGTCGTGTAGCAAAGTCGATTGTTAGTTGCTGTTTGTTGCTCGCTCCGTCAAAGACCTTTAGAGTTTGCTCTATATAGGTACGTTTAACACCACTTTGTAATTGCGCAAATATGAATGATGATGCGTTGCCTAATTAATTGGAGTTTCGTATGTAATCGATTCTGTCATTTGCACTTATGTTCATTCCTGTTGCGTGAAGTACTGTTTTACTGGGTTTAGCTTACCTCTTCATAGCTGATGTTTGTACTAATAGAAAAGTTGTTACTGTCCCTCGTTTCTGTTCATTTTAACATCGTTAATTACTCCGTTTCTGTATTGAGTACTCACTGAGATTGTGATAGGCCTCAGTTAATGCTGTCTATTTAATAGCTACGCTATGTTCTCGTCTGGTTTGTTCTGGTTGTTTTTAACTTAAGAAGAAACCATGGCAGTTTTGTTGGTTCACTCGGACAAGGCAGAATTAAACTGTTCCTTTCTCCCTAACCAATGTATAGATGCTATGCTTGAATCAATTGGCAACTGATAATTGACTGTTTTAGCAAATATATTGTTGAAACTGTCGGAAACTGATGTTATAGTAGTTGTNCCCTCCTGGATAATGGGATTTAATTTTTAGTTTCAGTAGCAGGCGCCCACCTGGATAACGAGGGAATTTAATTTTAGTTTCAGTAGCAGGACCCTCCTGGATAATGGGATTTAATTTTAGTTTCAGTAGCAGGCGCCCACCTGGATAACGAGGGAATTTAATTTTAGTTTCAGTAGCAGACGCCCACCTGGATAACAAGGGAATATAATTTTAGTTTCAGTAGCAGGCGCCCACCTGGATAATGGGATTTAATTTTAGTTTCAGTCCCACCTGGATAATGAGGGAATTTAATTTTAGTTTCAGTAGCAGGCGCCCACCTGGATAACGAGGGAATACAATTTTTAGTTTTAGTAGCAGGCGCCCACCTGGATAACGAGGGAATATAATTTTTAGTTTCAGTAGCAGGACCCTCCTGGATAATGAGATTTAATTTTTAGTTTCAGTAGCAGGATAATGAGGGAATACAATTCTTAGTTTCAGTAGCAGGCGCCCACCTGGATAACGAGGGAATATAATTTTTAGTTTCAGTAGCAGGCGCTCACCTGGATAATGAGGGAATTTAATTTTAGTTTCAGTAGCAGGCGCCTACCTGGATAACGAGGGAATATAATTTTTAGTTTCAGTAGCAGGCGCCCACCTGGATAATGAGGGAATATAATTTTTTTAGTTTCAGTAGCAGGCGCCCACCTGGATAACGAGGGAATTTAATTTTAGTTTCAGTAGCAGGCGCCCACCTGGATAACGAGGGAATATAATTTTTAGTTTCAGTGGCAGGCGCCTACCTGGATAATGAGGGAATATAATTTTTAGTTTCAGTAGCAGGCGCCCACCTAGATAACGAGGGAATTTAATTTTAGTTTCAGTAGCAGGCGCCCACCTGGATAATGAGGGAATATAATTTTTAGTTTCAGTAGCATACGCCCACTTGGATAACGAGGGAATTTAATTTTAGTTTTAGTAGCAGGACCCTCCTGGATAATGGGATTTAATTTTTAGTTTCAGTAGCAGGGGCCCACCTGGATAACGAGGGAATTTAATTTTAGTTTCAGTAGCAGGACCCTCCTGGATAATGGGAATTAATTTTTAGTTTCAGTAGCAGGCGCCCATCTGGATAACGAGGGAATTTAATTTTAGTTTCAGTAGCAGGACCCTCCTGGATAATGGGATTTAATTTTAGTCTTCAAGACCCTCCTGGATAATGGGATTTAATTTTAAATTTCTCAGGACCCTCCTGGATAATGGGATTTAGTTTCAGTTTCAGGACCCTCCTGAATAATGGGATTTAATTTCTAGTTTCAGGACCCTTCTGGATAATGAGATTTAATTTTTAGTTTTCAGGACCCTCCTGGATAATGGGATTTAGATTTTAGTTTTCAGGACCCTCCTGGATAATGGGACTTAATTTTAATTTTCAGGACCCTCCTGGATAATGTGATTTAATTTTTAGTTTTCAGGACCCTCCTGGATAATGGGATTTAGTTTCAGTTTCAGGACCCTCCTGGATAATGGGATTTAATTTCTAGTTTCAGGACCCTCCTGGATAATGGGATTTAATTTTTAGTTTTCAGGACCCTCCTGAATAATGGGATTTAGATTTTAGTTTTCAGGACCCTCTTGGGTAATGGGATTTAATTTTTAGTTTTCAGGACCCTCCTGGATAATGGGATTTAATTTTAGTTTTAGGATCCTCCTGGATAATGGGATTTATTTTTAGTTTCAGGACCCTCCTGGATAATCGGATTTAATTTTTATTTCAGGACCCTCCTGGATAATGGAATTTAGTTTTGAATTTCTCAAAATCTTCATGAATAGTGAGACTTAGTTATTCTACAAGTCTTAGAAGTCTTTTAGGCAGTAAGTTTCAAGTCCTCGCAGATATGACTAAGTTCCAAACTGGGGCAGAAAGTTTGTTGTTTGTTTTACTGTCGTGATAGCAGGCGCCCACCTGGATAACGAGGGAATGCAATTCATGTTTCACCAGCAGGAGCCCGCTTGAATAACAGGGTCAAGTCAAGTTAGGAATGGCAAAAGCTCGCGTCAAGAATGTGAATCAACAGTTCAAGATGCACAAGAAGATTCAAGATCAAATGCCAAGAAGTTTGTAGATAGGAATCTTGTAATTCGTAGCTATTAGACGTAGTTAGTTTAGCTTCTTATTTTCCATTTTGGGTGTAATAAGGAGCGCAGCAAACAGTAACAACAGCAGCAACGCAATCACAGCTTCCTGGTAGTCCCAGCTACCAAAAATTTCCAGAACTACACTGACCTGATTCCTTCATAGCCAAGGATATGTAGGCAACTCTTCAGCAGGGTTCGATCAAGCTCTTTCAATTCGGGTAGGAAAAAATCCCGCAAAATTGCTCATTTTGTCTTTGCCCGAAAACTCTTCGTGCTTTCGAGCAAAGAGGAGCAGCTGTGAGCACGTGATTTTTACCGTACCCGAAATATCTTTATAAAAATCATTAAATAATTTTTAATTAAGTATTAGTCATTTTAGGATTTTATTAGGTGTTTAATTACTCAATTGTTAACTAATTAATTCATGAAAATACTCAAAAAATGTCATGCATTGTATTTAGGATTTAGTTTTACATCTTAAATGAAATTGATAATTGCTGATTTTATAAAATTTGGGAAAATCATAAAAATGATCCATTTTACACTTCCTTTAATTTAATCTTTAATTTTTATAAATAGGTAATTAGATTAATTTTGCATTGAAGTGAGTTAGGATTTTTATAATTGATTAGTTTAATCATAAAATTAAAAGAGGAATTAAATAAGTAGTTAGAAATGAACAAAGATGACCAAAACTGGGTTGATCTGTTAAGAAGTCGGCTAGGCCCAATCCGGCAAGCCCAATTCCATTTAAACCACCGGTGGCTCGGATCCCCCTCATCAGCCCAAACCCATTTTTTTCCCCTTTTGATCTGGACCGTTGATCTCAACAAGATCAACGGCCCAGAACTGACGCACCCTTCATATAAAATTGCCCTAAACAAACCCTAACCCCCCTTTTTGCTTCCGCCTCCCTCCTCCAAACACCCCCCTCCCCCACGGTCGAAACCCTACCCATCTCCCTCAACCAAACAGCCATGGCTGCTCTTCTCCAAACTCGTCCAAGAACCTGTCAAAAATCATCTAAACTCGCCACTATCACTTCCCCCCCCCCCCCCTCATCGACATCCCAAACACATAAAAGACCAAGTTTTCGGTTGATAGAACAAAAATCAGAAACAAATTTAAAGTTCAAAGCTTTATGCTCGAAGTCCATTTTAAGTTGAAATGGATTTTAGCCATGTGTTCTTAACAAGAACACATGGTTAAAATGAATTTTAACCTTAAAATTTGAATTTTTAGAAGATTTTGCTCGAGGTAATTACTTATTTCCGTTTTATTTTTTTAGGTATTTTCTAGTTCATTCATCTCCTACCCTCCTTCTTTTACCTCCTTCGATTTTCGGATTTTTGGGGTTTTACAAAAATAGCCATTTTTTGTTTTTGATAGGCTAGTCCGTAAATTAGAAAAAAAGCCAAGTTATTAAGTGGCTATTATTTAAAAAGGGGTTATGAACAACTAGAGGGGGTTAATTATAAATAAAAGATAGTTAAAGGGGGAAAGGGTAATTTCAAAAGATCCCAACAGATTTCTGTTGGGATTTTGTTAAAAAAATCTGTCAGAATCGTGGGAGTGGGGAGGATCATTGAAAAGGATTTGTTTCTTTTCCTTTAAAACAGAAAAATAAAAAAAAAATAATAAAAGGGGAGGAGTCTGTTTTGGTCTTCTATATAAGACAGAGAGAGGTCTGAGTCTGGGGGAGGATTAGAAGAAAAACAGAGAGGTCATTTGAGAGAAGTCGTTTACAAAGAAGTTCTGAGTCTGAAAATTTTTGAGGGAAAAAGAAAGAGTGAAAAACAGAGAGTTCATTTTAAAAACAGAAAAAAAAAAAAAAAAGTCTGAAAAAGAGTGAACTCTGAAAAGAAGGAGAAAACAGAGAGGTCGTTTTACTCGGAATTAAGAACAAGATTGAATTGCTTTGGGCTGTTCGATTGCTGCTGCCGATTGCTGCTATACACAAATAGTTAGTGTCGCGCTTTAACTAGGTATGTTTAACATTATTTTGTAATTGCACTGATATGAATAACAATGTATAATCGGATTGAATGGGATTGTTCTATTTCATATGAAGACAATTCTGTTGCTTGTGTTTATATTTGTTCTTGCTGCGTAGGTTCTTATACAATGACATGCTGTTTGATTTGGTTTAACTTATTTCTTCATAGTTGATGTTTGTTTTGATCTTAATAGAAAACTGCTGCTTTTTTTCTCTTTGTTGTTTCTATTCACTTTACCATTGTTAAATATTGTACTTAGTAGCACCACGCCAATGCTATCCCACATCCTCTATTAAGATTCTGTCTAATTGTCTATGTGTAAGGAAGTCATTCCCAGATATGTGCATGGAGGTTCTTAGTTTTGTCCTGTGGCTATCTTTTCAAGCAGAAGTAGTATCACTGTAAATTTTCGTAATTTTTATTAAGTTGATTGTGCTTGAGAAATAGTATTGTTGGAATAAATTCATATTACAGTGCGTTCGTGAATTTTGTAATTAAGTTGTGTAGATTGGTCTATTTTAAGAGGGCTGCCATAGAAATAATTCTGTTAAAGTGAATTCCAAAATGTGCTGATCTTTAAGAGATTACCAGCCGCGCTTGTAATTTGTTACACGACAATCTGCCTATGCATTCTTAAGAATTGAGTGAAGTTGTTTTTTTCTGTTTTCTTTAGATTAGCCTTAAGAAGTCAAATTTGTTTATTCTTGCACATTTTATGGTTATTTTCGCAAATAAGTTTGCATTAGATGGTTGTAATTGGATTTAATTCATTCACTAAGGCCAATTGAACATAATCGTCGATGTAATTTCCTAGTAACTGTCCTTAGTAGTTACTTTAGTGTGAAAGAGGTGTGCCATATAGTTAATAACGATCACCGATGGCCCTCTCAATTAATTGAGTGTAATATTAGAATAAGCAAGCCTTTAACATTTCAAACTTCGGTAACTTAATGTAAACACGATTAATTACGTTGTCGCTATGGGTACGGTTTCCGTGACATAGTGACAATTCCAACCTTCGGGGGTGCCTTTTAGGCGGCCCGATTTAAGCAATTTTAAGTAATAAAAGCGTTAAAATCAATTTGAGGTGTGCCATACCAAATAAATTTACAAACATATGGCCCTCATTAATTAAACACTTAGAAAATCGAGGTGCGCTATTTAGCGAATTTCATGGTCCTCGACAAACTAAAAACGCGTAATTAGCTTGGCGCGTTAGTATATTAATTTAATTTTCTAAATTCGGGTGCGCATTTATGTGACCCATATTTCAAAATCCCGATGTTTAATTAAAGGTGTTACAAATTACGGGTGCATTTATGTGACGTGAGTTGTGACATATTTTGATTGACATTGCAATTCCTTATAAACTTTAAAAGCGGAAAAGTCAAATGAGGCAAAAAGGCACTATAGGCTAATAACAGGTATAAAAATCAAATAATAAGCCGATTACGGCAATAAAGCGACCGTGCTAAAACCACGGAACCCGAGGGTGCCTAACACCTTCCCTCGGGTTAACATAATTCCTTACTTAGAATTTCTGGTTCGCAGACTTCGTTAAGAAAGTCAAATCTTTTCCTCGATCTGGGATAAAATCGGTGACTTGGAACACCAATCTAAAATTTCCAAGTGGCGACTCTGAAAATAATTCAATAATCCCATTTCGATCAATTCACTTTAATTGGAAAAACTCTTTTTATATATTCCTCTCGGGGATTGTACGAAAAGAGGTGTGATATTAATGCTCCACCCAAAAGAAATAGGATTACTTTGAGCCCAAGTCCAAAAGTACCGGACTATTTTGAGTTTTTCCTCTCCTACAACTGTTCCAAGTCTAGAAATGTAACCTTCGAACATTGAGATTAGGTATTTAATTAAAAGATAAAAGCGTAGCACAATTACTCCTAATTGTGGCATGAAAAAGGTTGACCGTAGGACTGATTTTCCATCTCAATTATTAATTGAGGAGTTCGTTTCTTCTCCCAAAGACCCTATATGTTAAAACGACAAAAAGACTTCTTTTTTCCAATTTGATAATAGCAACACATGCTCCCTTTTCCTTTCCTTCTTTTGGTCCATGTCGTTTTGTGTTCTGTAATTATGTCAATAGAAGATACTATGTTTAACAGCAGTTTTTTGCATAAGATACAATGGCACAGAAGGTTAGCAATTTTCCTATTAATACATACGAATTGAAATTAAACATATCGAGCAATTTTCACTAGTAAAAAGTTAATAGTACTAAAGATGATTCAACTTAATACACTACAAAAATGAGTTATACTTGGACTAAGAAAAATAGTGTGAACCACATTGAAGTACGTATATTACCGCAAGATATTTTTTTCCTTAAGAGCTTGTTAATAAATAAGGTTATCTGAACATTTTCAGGTGGTAATACTTTTATATATGTTACAGAGGCAAACAGAAGTTGACGCACATTTGACGTTTAAATTGCTATACACAGAGTTTCAGTAGTTTTTTAATGTTTTGCACCTAATTACTGAGTATATATTTTTAAATGTTTAGAGGGAAAATAGGAAACTTAAAACTCATATATCCCTAAAATTAACTTTGAT
This sequence comes from Nicotiana obtusifolia, assembly GCA_002018475.1. NCBI lineage: Eukaryota > Viridiplantae > Streptophyta > Magnoliopsida > Solanales > Solanaceae > Nicotiana > Nicotiana obtusifolia. The sequence continues at coordinate 12,628 of MCJB01018229.1, read as the reverse complement.
GCGCTGGAGGTTGGGTGTGTACTTCTCTTGCCATATCCCATATGTTTGTATGAAATTAGATTCAGCCCCACCAAAAATACAAATAAAAGATTGTGAAAATCACATTTAAGTGAAGACAAATCTTGACAGATTGGGCAGCATCATATTCACCTAGAGACAAATTTCAACACTATTGAATCGCACAAGGTTTATTCCAACTGCAAAAATTCAATTTTTTGATATTCACGGATAATACTATTAACTTTAATTACTGGACAATGAAGTAGAACAAGCACATAATCATTAATATATATATCTCATAAACAAAACATACAAAAAGCATGTCATTCATATAATTAATGAAGTAATAAAATATAGATAGTTACGTGGAGGAAATGATGGAGGAACTAAGAAAAGGAATTGGAAAAAAAAAAAAAGAAATACCATCTTCATTAATATGTCTAGTAGCTGAGCAAGCTAGTAACAACATAATTTCTCTGACCCACTTGCATCTTGTTAATCTTAATTAAAGCCATATCAAGAGCACATGACTTGTTGTGGACTGAATGGAAGAGTTAAGACAAGAGCAGATATCCCGTAATAATAATAATAATTAATAAATGAGGAAGAAGCAGCAGCATTTGACATTGGACATTTATGTTCGGAACAACCAGAACCTAAGCATTCAAAGACAGTTAAAACAAATGCGTCGCGCCAGTGGTTATTTAAAAATAAAAACGAATAGTTTTTAAACTATAAAATAAAGAGCCCTCAACTTATTTTCATCCAGTAAGACGTAACATGCAAGTTCGGAATAGTTTGGGATAATATGTCCTTTTCAAACCCTGGATTTTCTTGCTAACTTTGGATAATACACTAAGAGGTTGTTTGGTTCAAAATAAAAGAAATTCAAAATCAATATTATAATCCTGAGATTATAAATAGGATTATAACCTAAATAACCGAGTGTGTATGACGAAATCAGCTTTCTTATGAAGGAATAGATCGAGGTTGAATCTCGAAGCAAAGATCGGCGTCCCATGTTCATGTTCGGAACCACATGATCGGAGCTCGAGCCGACATCCCATACCGATGGGAAATGGAGGATCGACATTCGAACCGACATCCAATATCGATGTCGGACCATTCGACCGACGCTCAAACCGATATCCGATGTCGAGCTCGGAACCGGAGCTGAGGCCAGATCCGATATGATGATCGATGGTTCACTTCGAACCCCACCTCGTGATGACCGATATGCCCGTTGCACCGGCCTGCCTTCAAAAGTCAATGACACTGTCCTGACCAAACCTTGCGTGTAGACCCCTCACCTAACCTGCAGTACTTTCACTGACTCTGCAAGACTTTTACCAAACGTGTGTGGGTTTCACCCACTACACAAGGACACTATCATGATTGAAAGGGACACCACGTGGGCAACCAGGGAAAGAAAGGGGGGGGGTAGATTTTTTCCTATATATATGTGTGTTGAGGCACCGGTTCAGTGGTTACGGAAAAAGAGAAAAAGGGCTGTAAACAAGAAATACAAAGGCAATATATTGATCTACCTAGTCTTGCAATCATAATCTTTCTCAAATATTGTATCCTCTCTATCTTATCATATATTTATCTTCAATCGAGTTCGTCACTTACTTATCGTTTCCCACGCTCAAAATTCAATTGATTTGTTTCCACTTTTTGGGGCAAACACCGAGAGGATAAATTATAAAATAATACTGGTTTTAAGTTATATTTTCAATCAAATACATGATGAATTTAATTGGAACGGAATAATCCACCTAATCCTTTGAACCAAACGGCCCCTCAATAAGAGTCATTTATCATGGAAGATTTTGATCTTCTTTTAGAGCTAAAGCTTTCTTGAAGAATGATGTCGATGGTCTTCCTTCTACCTCCATTCCATTTTAAATGTTCTTTTATCCTTTTAAATTTGGTCCAAAAGAAGGGAGTTGATTCGCTCTTTAAAATATTAAAAGGAAGGCACTACATCAATTTAATTGGTAAGAAGATAACACGCGAACCAAATCAACAGTCTCTTGCAGAAATCATGGATCCAACTAAAACCAAAACCCTGCTGCACTCTCTGTTCTTAGCAGTACTACCAACAACTACATCTTAAATGCATGCATATTACATCATTGGATACAACATGAACCTGATCACAGTTTGTCCAATCCTTCCTATGGTAACAAATCTATAATAATGTTAAAGAAATTTTTTGAATTAATGAAACTGACACTATATATATTTTGATTCAAGTATATATAGAAGCTGCACAAAAAGAGAAGTTGGATATACTAGGGAAGAATACATCGAAAGAGGAGGCAAATCAAAGATGTTATTCTCATAGCAAATGAGTGTCTAGAAACAAGATACAAGATACTTAAGAGAATAGGGGATTGGGACTAAAAAGATATTTGCAGTTGTATAATAAAAGCTTGCTTTATTAGACAGATACTAATTTAACATTGAGTACTGTTACTCAATGCTTCTCCAACTAAAGATGTGAGGTGGCATTTAGAAGAGAGATTATAATGACCGGGAAATGGAGAAAACGTCCAGCTGTTTGACGAGTTTGGGAGATTGCAATATATTTGCCTATAGGACCAACCGCAATTAGATGAATATTGCGCAGCAGTTGAAATTCTCGGTCAAGCTGTTAGCTTGTATGCATTTTAACCAAAGGAAATAATTATAGTAATACCTCATAAAAAAAGGAAATAAGTGCAGTAATACCTTTGTCCAACAGCATGGGGTGAGCTGTTTTTATTTCTTCAAATAGTTCCTCAGGTGGATCCTGGCAAATTCTAAAAAGAAATTTATTATCTTCTATTATATAATAGAAGGAGAGGCAAAAGCACATTATTAAGATAAGTGACATAATCACAAAAAGTTAAGTGGCATTATTAAAGCTAAATAAACTACCTTTTTAACTTAAAAAACCTTTTTAAAATTTGAATTGATTGGTTACTCTATTTGAATTAATAAATATAGATATCTTATAATTAACTATATTAAAAAAACGAAAATATAAAAAAAAAAAATACTCATTCAAATTGGGGAATAGTTTCAAGTTGGAGTTTTAAAGTTATTTTAAAACTAAAAAAACAAAAAAATAAGAAAAAAATAAATTAGCTACAATAAGAAATGAAAATATTAATAATAATAAAAACTACCTATTCAAGTTAGAGAATAATTTCAAGTTGGAGTTTTAAAATTATTTTAAAATAAAAAAATGGAAATAAAGAAATAAAAAATTGCCAATTTAAGTTGGAGAGTAGTTTCTTTCTAATATAGTAGTCTTTATACACACACACACACACACACACACACACAAAGAGAAGTAAATAATTATACGATGCCAAGTGGTATAACAATAAGACGCCCAAGTATAAATTTTTAAGACAAAGCTCCAACAAAGTTGGTGTTTTAAAATTATTTTAAATAAAAACGAAAAAGAAGTTTGAATTGATACTACCAGTAGGTAGCCACAAAAAGCTAAGTGGCATTATTAAGGCAAAATAAACTACCTTTTTAACTTAAAAAATCTTCTTAAAACTTGAATTGATTGGTTAATCTATTTTATTTAATAAATATAAATATCTTATAATTAGCTATAAAAAAAAAACTAAAAAGTTTTACCCATTCAAATTGAGGAGTAGTTTCAAGTTGGAGTTTTAAAACAACAACAACAACAACAATAACATACCCAGTATTATCCCACACCGTGGGGAGGAGTTTTAAAAATATATTAAAATAAAAAACAAATGAAAAAATAAAATAGCTATAATAAAAAACGGAAATATATAAATAAAAGAAGTACCCATTCAAATTGGGGAGTGGTTTCAAGTTGGAGTTTTAAAATTATTTTAAAAATACGAAAATAAAGAAATAAAATAACTTTCAATTCAAATGAAAAATACAAAAATATAAAGATAATATTAGGATATTATATATAAGAAAAGCAAGCAAGCAAGCGCGCGCGCGCGCGCGCACACACACACACACACATATATATAATATATATATATATATATATATATATATATATATATATATATGTTTATCTCTTTATACTTTTAACGAATTCAAAATTATAATTTAGTAAAAAGATATTGCATTATTTAAATTTTTAATAAACTACAAAATTTAAAAACTAATCAAATAAGTATTACAGTAGAAATGAATGTACGAAAAGAGGGGGATAGAGATAATTTTATGATATTTATATTTTAAATTAATTAAAAAATAAAAAAATAAAAAAATAACGCTCAAGAAAATTATCAATTGTCCTAAATACTTGCCAATTCTATAATAAAAATAAAAAGGATCAAACAATTTATTTGATTACTGTATGATGTGCATCCTTTAATTTTGTATATATTGTGTTATATTTCTGCACACTATATTAAATAATAAAATACAACTAATATTTATTAAGTTAATATAATATATTAGATCATAATTTTATAAGATTAATATATTGTCAATTTATCCGCGCATTGCGGGTTGTTACACTAGTGAGAAAGTAGGGGAGAGATTGTTCTCACTAGTCAACTATAATTATTATGAAAACTAAAAACTGAAAATTTCGCAATGCAGTTGCTGGCGTATTTATAAGGTTGATCCGCTGTGCTATCTCCACTAAAACGTGTTACTTTTCATGTTATTTAGATGGAACATGTCATCCCGGTTACCTCCGTAAGATCATGTTTAGGATGAACACAATTTGTGCATTACATAGAACCAATTGCCAGCAGTGTTTATTATTCCTCCTAGCAAAGAAGATAAATATATTACGCTTCAACAAAAGGAATCATCTGACCTAACTGATTTAATTTTTTATATAAGGTGAATTTCAATTAATAGAATTAATTACACAAGGAGGGAAAAACTGAAACTGCCAAGCCATTTGGAGAAACAAAGGTCATTCGAATTCAGAACTACACATAGTGTTAACAAAATACGAGAAGCAAGGGCGAAACTGATGGGATAAAACAGACTTAATCCTAATTCCTGCATATTCAGATATACGGACAGTGTGGTGTGTGAATGAATAGGAATAAGTCAATAAGTGCATAAATGAAAACAACATGCTAGATTCCTGTAACTTTCCCCAACATGTTTGATATACATGATTTGACTGCTGAAATGCTATATTCTAGTACCACCGGCTTTCTGTCATGGGCTGCTTTTCGGCCTCGCCCCATGACTCCTTGGACGCGTCCCGTGGCGTCCTGGCAAGCCTTTCAAAGCCTAGCGCCACGGTCGGCCCCGTGGTCTCGGTAGCGCCAAGTGACAAGCGCGCATGTGCCTCTGTCGCCCCACCAACACTCCTTGCCGGCGCCCAGCGGCTTGCAAGTGCTAACAGCGCCGCGCGCATAGACAATGCCGCGCGCACAAACAATGCCGCGCGCGCCCATCATGATCCAAGCGCCAGCGCCCAGCCGCAGGCAGACACAAATAGTGCCGCGCGCGCAGACCCTGATGCTTAAGACAAAGTTGCTGCCACTGGACTTGCTCCTACTTTGTAGAAGTCTAAGTCCTTTTATTGTAAATATAGAGTAGTTTTACTTCATTTTACAGTCAGTATGCATTTATAGTTTTCATAGGTCAACTCTTGTAACTTAGGTTTATTTTTTTTTAAGCATTATTAGGGGGGAACAAGCATTCAAAACTCTCTCTAGCAAGCAAGCATTTTTCTGTACTGGTGTCTCTCCCCCTCGATACCGCGTAGCTTTTGTAATAGCCTTTCATTTATACAAGCAAGCTCTTTTCTCAATTTTCTCTACAACTCTCAATTCTCTCGTTGCTCACGATATTGGTTTTCCCGTAAGGCACTGACAATCTAGTCCAGCGTACGGAGGGGACCTCAGTTGGCGGACATCAATCGTACTAACATTGATTGCTTAGCCTTACGTTGCCCTTCCAAACAACCTCAAGAAGGCGCCGCTTAACAGTTGGTATCAGAGCCTAGGCTCGACATCGGACGAGGGAACGTGTTGCCACTACACCATTTCTGACCATGGTGGCTCAAGGGGATTGGATCACTGTCCTTGAACAGACGGTTGACGTACTACGGCCCATCGTAGATACAGTGCCTGATTTAAGTTCCAGCCTAGTGCAAAGGTTGGACGACCTGGACCGCAGAATGCAGCAGGCCGAAAATGACATTGCAAACATCAGTCGGGACTCTGAGGATGACCGTCAAACAGCAGCCGTCAAGGCAGCTGGCATTCATGGCAAATTCGAGGACCTCCAACAGGAGCATGCTCAGGATTTGGCCCAACGTGAACAAGAGGTAGACAGAATCACTGCCATGCAGCAAACCATAGACAACTTGACATACCAGCTTAATATTGTCAATGCTGCCCTTCAAAGCCTGCTCAGAGGAGGCGACAACCATATCGGGGTGCCATGAACATTGCCCCTGTGCCACAAAAGCTGAAAATTCCGGAGCCAAAGCCGTACACCGGAGCCCGGGATGCTAAAGAAGTGGAAAATTTCATATTCGACATCGAACAGTACTTCGATGCCGTCGGACCATTGGAAGAAGCAAAACAGGTAGCAACTGCTGCCATGTATCTTCAGGGCGATGTTAAACTCTAGTGGCGTGTGAAATATGAAGCCATCAGAGCCGGTGAAGACAACCTCCAGACATGGGCGGAACTAAAGGCAGCCATACGCCTGCAGTTCTTCCCCGAGAATGTGGCATACAATGCAGGGAGAAAACTACGGGAACTCCGCCAGACTAGATCAGTGCGGGATTACGTGCGGGAATTCTCCACGCTCGTGCTAAACATACGAGATATGGGGGACAAAGACATACTCTTCGCATTCATAGAAGGTTTGAAACCTCATGCCCGTGCAGAGCTGCAACGACAGAGGGTAGATACCCTGCCCAAGGCGATCCAAGCTGCAGAATGCCTTGGGGATTATCATTTGGAAACTCTAAGGGACAGGTCCCAGCCGCCTGTCCGTGGGGGATACAACGGGAGCCAACCAAGCAATGGTAGCCCTAGCAGAAATGGGGGAGATCGAAGTGCATCCAAATCTAAGACTCCTTCATCAAGCAGCAATACCGCTGCATCAGTCAATAACAATCAGGGGAGAAAGCCTCCTTCAGAATGCCGACATTGCGGTGGGGAGCATTGGAACAATGAATGCCCACATGCTAAGATCAACGCTCATCAGACTATCGAGGATGAGTCAGACACTGACTCAGACTATCGAGGATGAGTCAGACACTGACTCAAACGATGCAGAGCAAGTAGGTGCCTTCAACGCACTTGTTGGCTCCATCCCAGATACCTTAGCGGGAACCAGTACTGGTAACCCTAAGAAGAATGTCTGCCCAATCGCCAAGAAAGGAAAAGAGAAGACGGACGAGAGGCCCCCCGCCACCGAAGAGAGGACCCTCATGTTCGTTGATATGAAAGTGAATGGCAGGCCCATTCGAGCAATGATAGACACGGGTGCTACCCACAACTACTTGGCCTCAACTCAGGTAGAGCGCCTCGGTCTAGCAGTGCAGAAGTGCAGGGGCCGTGTCAAGGCTATCAACTCACCACCCTAGCTAGTGAGTGGAAAAGCCAAAGCAGTACCAATGAAGCTTGGTCCATACGAGGGAAGATTCGACCTACGCATAGCTATCATCGATGACTTCGAGCTGATAGTGGGATTGGAATTTCTGAGGCAAAACAACACCATACCGGTACCATATGCCGACATGCTCCTGATGATGGGAGACAACGGGGCCAAACCCCGCATCATTCCATGCAAACCCATAAAGATGGCCACTGAAAACCTCTCGACCATGCAATCGATGAAGGGAGTCAAGAGACATGAACCCAAGGGTCCGGCGACCCTCCTCATCAAAAATCAGAAATCACATCATCAGCGTCAAGCAACCGATGGCGCCCCGCATTGCGTGAAAACTTGCCAACCATGCCATAAGAACAAGTCGGATCGCCCAGCACAAGCGGCACTCTTAAAGCCGCTACCTGCTCCGCAGAGACCATGGGAAAGCATTTCCCTCACTTTCATCACAGGATTGCCCAAGGTCGGAGATCTTGCAACCATTCTGGTTGTGGTAGACTGATTTTCTAAGTATGCCACATTCATAGCAGCCCCACAAAACATATCGGCAGAAGATACAGCTCGACTCTTCTTTGCTCATATCGTCAAATATTGGGGTATGCCCAAACACATCATTAGTGACTGCGACTCACGCTTCACTAGCAGATTTTGGACCCAGCTCTTTGGGTGCTTCGGATCCACATTGAGCCACAACTCAAACATTCATCATCAGGCAGATGGCCCAACAGAACGGTTCAATGCCATGCTGGAGGAATATCTCCGCCACTTTGCAACCGGGTCGCAAAAACATTGGGTGAAGCTTTTGGATTCTGCTCAACTGTGTTTCAATCACAAAAGTGCGCCATTACAAATAAAAGCGCTTTTGAAATTGTTACCGGACAGCAACCGCTACTCCGACAAAATGTGAATGCACCAAATATGCCAACATCGCCTCAAGCTGCCAGTTTCTCGAAGGAATGGGAGCAAACCATACAGATAGTGCGGAGCTATCTTGTCAATGCCCAAGATAGGGCAACGAGGCATACAGAACAGAACCTTTGCTTTGCCCAATATCAAGTAGGAGACAAAGTGATGGTAAGAGTCCCAAAACGGTACTTATTTGCATGGAAGACCCGGGACCCTTGCCTATTGCAGCAATACATTGGACCCATGTCCGTTGAAAGACGCCTTGGGAAAGCGACATATCAGGTCAACATTCCATCTTGGTGGAAAATCCATCCAGTGTTCCATGTCAGCCGCCTCAAATCATTTCGGAAATACATGGAGAGTCATTCAGATCATCATCATCACCCCACAAAACAGAGGGGAACAGACCTCCCAGCCAAAAGAAGCCTGACCAATCATCATCACCATCATGCAGATAAGGCTCCAGGGACGGCGCCAACTCAGGTGGGGGAGAATGTCATGGGCTGCTTTCCAGCCTCGCCCCATGACCCCTTGGACGCGCCCCGTGGCGTCTTGGCAAGCCTCTCAGAGCCTAGCGCCACGGTCGGTCCTGTGGTCTCGGCAGCGCCAAGTGACAAGCGCGCATGTGCCTTTGTCGCCCCACTAACACTCCTTGCCGGCGCCCAGCAGCTTGCGAGTGCCAACAGCGCCGCGCGCATAGACAATGACGTGCGCACAGACAATGTCGCGTGCACAGACAATGCCGCGCGCACCCATCATGATCCAAGCGCCAGCGCCCAGCCGCAGGCAGACACAAATAGTGCCGCGCGCGCAGACCCTGATGCTCAAGACAAAGTTGCTGCCACTGGACTTGCTCCTACTTTGTAGAAGTCTAAGTCATTTCATTGTAAATATAGAGTAGTTTTACTTTATTTTACATTCAGTATGCATTTACAGTTTTCATAGGTCAACTCTTGTAACTTAGGTTTATTTTTTTTAAGCATTATTAGGAGGGAACAAGCATTCAAAACTCTCTCTAGCAAGCAAGCATTTTTCTGTACTGGTGTCTCTCTCCCTCGACACCGCGTAGCTTTTGTAACAGCCTTTCATTTATACAAGCAAGCTCTTTTCTCAATTTTCTCTACAGCTCTCAATTCTCTCGTTGCTCACGATATTGGTTTTTCCGTACGGCACTGACAATCTAGTCCAGCGTACGGAGGGGACCTCAGTTGGCGGACAACAATCGTACTGACATTGATTGCTTAGCCTTACGTTTCCCTTCCAAAGAACCTCAGGAAGGCGTTGCGTAACAGTTTCACATGGTTACCTAATACCAATCAAAGATTGATTCATGCAAATGGGCTCATTCGTGCGTATGGCCAAGAAATTTACTTTTAGATAAATTAGATAAAATTTACTAACCATGATTTCATCGATAGGATTTTTCGGACTTGCCTCATCTGAAACACTTGGGGCTTTTAATTATAGGTGACAAATGTGTTTTAAAATTGAGTTGGAGTAACTCTAGTTTTTTTAATTGAGTAGGGGTGATAAACTTTGGATTAGTGATTAGGGAGGTTTGACTCACCCCAAAGTTATCTTTTTAACACTTTAGCCCAGAGCTTTTAGTGTAGCTATTTTAAACTCAAGTTTTATTTTTAACACTTTGACCCAACCCACATAAACCCTACTGGGGAAAAAGCGCGCCAAATATTACCCGCTCCTGCACCGTTTCCACCATTTTTGCCTCTGTTTTTTTGCTTCGTTTCTTCTTCTTGTTGCTGCTTCTTCTTCTTATTTTGCTACTCGTTTCTTCTTCTTCGTCTTCTACATCTACAGATTCTTCTTCTTGTTCTTGTTCTTCTTGACTGATTTTTGCTCAAGAAAGAAAAAAACAAGACCACCTGATTTTGCAATTTTGTTGACTGGATTTCATTCGTGTAGCAGTGGGAATTACTTCACAACTCATTCCATTGTTCTTCTTCTTCGTCCGCCATTATTGCTCAAGAAAGAAAAAAACGTGACCACCCGATTTTGTAATTTTTTGACTGGATTTTGTTGCTGCAGCACTGGCAATTACTTGGGAGTGGTGGTTTTCGCTCATTTGGTAAGTACCACAATGCTGTTTTATTTTGATTTTTCACCTGAGTATAAATCTACTGATTTTCTAACAACTTACAGTAGCTGTTGTAGTTGTTGCAACGTGCAATGTGGTTGTTGCAACTTCTACAACAAATTATGAAGTTGTTAGAGTCAGCTTCAGTTTTTGTCTGAAACAGAACCCAAAAAACTGAAGCCATGTCCAACAGATTATTGACTTGCTTCAACAAATGTATTACTTGTTGAAGCAAGTGTACTACTTGTTGCAACAACTCATCAATCTGTTGGACATCTTCTATAGTCTGAAACATTACCCCAAAAAAACTAAAGCTGGTTCCAACAGATTAGTGAGTTGTTGCAACAAGTAGTACACTTGTTGCAACAAGTAATACACTTGTTGCAACAACTCGATAATCTGTTGGACATCTTCAACAGTCTGTGAAACATTACCCCAAAAAAACTAAAGCTGATTCCAACAGATTAGTGAGTTGTTGAAACAATTTTATTACATGTTGCAACAAGTTAATAATATGTTGGAACAAGTGCTGCAGCTGGTTCATTTTGTTATAGATTGGTATGTACTTTCATGACCAATTTTTCTTAAACAAAATATATTCAGGTACCTGGAACACCACTAATGGAGGACTCAATAACAATAGGGGTTGATTGCCATGGTGAATGGATCGAGAAGAATAATCGATATATTTGGCGATGGAAGGGTAGCGACACGTTAGAGACGATAGCGATGACTGTCCAAAGAGATGTTATGTTCGATGATTTTGTGAACCTAATCGTCACCTATTGCGAATTAACTTGTGAACCAAAAGATCTTGCCATCACTTACATGCACAGCTCTTTGAGAATCAGAGGGTCTTGCCATTTAAGATAACTGATCAGGTTCGTTTGCGTGCTTATTTGAATGATGTAGCTAGGCCCATTTTAAGGGTATACGTTATTGGAAGCCCGGTAGAGAACCACAATATATCTCAAGACCAACAAGATGTGTTAAATGATGAATTAGATGGGGTGGATGTAGATATCCCAGAAAATGAAAGTGGAGCTGACCCGAACGCTATACCTGAAGTTGCGAGCAATACAGTGGGCACTACATAATCAATGCAGTCTAGCCATGTTCAAGATGATGAAACAGGTTTTTATAGATGAATGTCATTCAAGAACAAGGAAGAACTAGCCACTTGGTTGAAACTTTCTTGCTTGAAGAAAGATTTTAGAATCAAGAAGGTGATTAATTCGCGTACTGTGTATTGCTTCAGATGTGTACAACCGGAGTGCAAGTGGTGGCTGAGGGCTGTGAAGCTTTTAAGTTCTGACAGATTTTGTATCAGAACCTACATAAAGCATCATACATGTGGTTCTGAGCACATTACGAGTCATAATCCACACGCTACTGTGAAAGTTATTGGTGAATACTTCAAAGATAAGTTTCCTTATGGTAAAGGCCCGTCTACAAAAGATATGAGGCAATCAATCCGTACAGATTTGGGTTGTAAGGTAAGTTATTGGAAGGTTTGGAAGGGCATGGAGATTGCAAAGGCTTTGACAAGGGGGACACATGAGCACGGGTATGCGGTGCTTGATGCGTACCGTTATATGCTTCGTTCTGCAAATCCAGGAAGTAAGACGGCATTGAGGGTCGATGAAAATGTGAAGTTCAAGTACTTTTTTGTAGCCTATAAGGCTTGGATTCTTGGTTTTGCGCAAATGAAAAAAGTCATAGCTGTCGATGGGACATTCTTGAGGAGCAAGTACGGAGGAGTGTTGTTGTCAGCAGTCGCACAAGATGCGGAGAATCATATTTTTCCAGTGGCATTTTGTGTAGTGGACAAGGAGTGTGATGATTCATACAAATATTTTTTTGAACAAATGAGCAGCTATATAGAGGACACCCCTGAGTTGTGCATAATTTCTGACAGGCATCCAAGTATCAAAAAGGCGGTTTCAATTGTCTTCCCTACATGTCATTATGGTTTTTGCATGAGGCACCTAGGGGAAAATCTGAGAACCACCTTTCACAATGGGGCGG
>MCJB01018218.1:53166-82643 GCA_002018475.1 Nicotiana obtusifolia | reverse complement strand
GCTCTCGCGAGTAGTAAGTCCACATAGGTAATTCATTCATGTAGGTATTTGCTAGTTCATTGAGTATCGTAACAAGTCCAATAAGTCTTTTATTTGCAAAGAACTCTGGAATCTCTGCTTTAGGTATTTCTGGTTGTATGTCAATCTGTTCTGGTATAATCATGTCTCTTGTAAGTCCAATCTTGATAACTTGAATAATAGATTTCACTTCGTCATATAATATTTCTGCTGGGGCAGTATAAAATTTTATATAAAATAATGTTCCTTTAGTAATTCTTTTATATGTGGTAAATGCTCTATGTAGTTCTGTGATAGTAGCTATTTCATCTCCTGTTGAGGTATATACGGTACTTAATAGTCCATAGTTATAGCAGGTATTTACAAGGTTTGGGTTAGTTCCTGGTAAGGCAATAAGTTTTTTATGTTTCTGTAGGTGTGATGTGATGTAGTCTCTTTCTGGGTTGGTTGTAGTTTTGGATTTTGGGTTGAGGTTAAGGAAAGTTTGTAATTTGTACATATAGTCTATATATGTTCGGGATATATAGTTGTAAGTTTTCTTTGTTTGGTTTAAACTATTGGAATATGTAATAGTTTGAGGAGGTGTTGTTACTGGAGTTCTTGGTGTTAGGGTATATGGTTTTTCAAACAACTTGTTGAGGTTTGTGTTCTTTGGTTTTGTAGGTATTTTCGGTGCAGTGGATGTAGATGCGCTGCTGCTAGCTGTAACTTCTTGACCTGTAGCTGCATTAATACAAACATTGTTATGGGTTTTTAGGAGTGTCCCATCGTCTCCTTCTAGATCCGCGTATTTTGAGTCACGCTGCTGACTACTAGCTGTTTTGTGTAGGTCCGCATGTTTATAGTCATGCTGCTGACTGCTAGCTTTTTCTTCTAGATGTTGCAATCTCTTTTCCATTCCATCTATTTGTAAAGATATCTTGGAAAGGACTGTATATAGATCATCTTTAGTAGTTGTTTCTGGTACATCATCTGTTTGTGTACTTTTGTCTTGATATGTAGTCTGCAACAACATTCTTGTTAGTTCTAATTACTTCTATTGTGAATGTAAAATTTTGAATATTTAATACAAGTCGTCGTATTTCTTTCGTCGTAACTGAGTCTTGTACTTTTCTGGTTAACCACCACTTAACTTGGGTGTTATCTGTTCTCACAACAAATTTGTTATATACAACATATGGTTCAAAAGCTAATAAACATTTATATAAAGCAAATAGTTCTTTTCTATTTATTTCCCATTTTAGCTGTGGTTCAGTATATGATCCTGAGTAATATCTACAGTGATGCTCAATTTTTTCATTTGTATATCTATATTTAAGCACTCCTCCATAGCTATGATTACTTGAGTCTGTTTCAACTATGTATATAAATTCTTTAGTTTCATCAGGAGAATATAATTTTGATAATTTAGTACACATGGTTTTTATTTTTTGTATATGTGATCTATCTTTGTTATCGAAGTAGTATTCTATATCTTTCTTTAATTTTTTCAAATAGATGGAATGGAAAAGAGATTGCAACATCTTGAAGAAAAAGCTAGCAGTCAGCAGCATGACTATAAACATGCGGACCTACACAAAACAGCTAGTAGTCAGCAGCGCGACTCAAAATATGCGGATCTAGAAGGAGACGATGGGACACTCCTAAAAACCCATAACGATGTTTGTATTAATGCAGCTACAGGTCAAGAAGTTACAGCTAGCAGCAGCGCATCTACACCCACTGCACCAAAAATACCTACAAAACCAAAGAACACAAACCTCAACAAGTTGTTTGAAAAACCATATGCCCTAACACCAAGAACTCCAGTAACAACACCTTCTCAAACTATTACATATTCCAATAGTTTAAACCAAACAAAGAAAACTTACAACCATATATCCCAAACATATATAGACAATATGTACAAATTACAAACTTTCCTTAACCTCAACCCAAAATCCAAAACTACAACCAACCCAGAAAGAGACTACATTACATCACACCTACAGAGACATAACAAACTTATTGCCTTACCAGGAACTAACCCAAACCTTGTAAATACCTGCTATAACTATGGACTATTAAGTACCATATATACCTCAACAGGAGATGAAATAGCTACTATCACAGAACTACACAAAGCATTTACCACATATAAAAGAATTACTAAAGGAACATTATTTTATATAATATTTTATACTGCCCCAGCAGAAATATTATATGACGAAGTGAAACCTATTATTCAAGTTATCAAGATTGGACTTACAAGAGACATGATTATACCAGAACAGATTGACATACAACCAGAAATACCTAAAGCAGAGATTCCAGAGTTCTTTGCAAATAAAAGACTTATTGGACTTGCTACGATACTCAGTGAACTAGCAAATACCTACATGAATGAATTACCTATGTGGACTTACTACTCGCGAGAGCAGACTATGATATATTCACACTCCAGAGAAATAAAGAAACAAGACATGGAAGATATACGTCAATGGGTTATTAGCCTGTTGAAACCAGAACAACTACCTATTACAAGAGCTATTAAAAAGAATTTTATTTCAGAAGACTTATTAGCAAGATACTGCAGAATTATAGGACCAAAATATCCAGACCACATATGTTCAAAATGTAATGGAGAAGATAATGTCATTCCAGAATTCAACATGGAGTAATTTCTTAAAAATCCTGGAAGACTCTACATAACACCTAGAACAATCAACAAGGAGATGGCCGACAAAGAAAAATATGACAGAAGAAAAGAAGACATAAAGCAAGAGATGACAGCTACAACAACGACATAAAGAAAGCACCTATGTAATTAGTCAAAAGTAGAATAGTGTTTTGCTTTTGCTTTTTACTCTTTAATTTTCAGTCGTCCAAATGTAAAGAAAAGGACGAATAATTTTTTAACTTTTTAACTTTTAATTAGGACCGCCCATTTGTAAAGTTAAAGGGTATTTAGGACATTTTAGTTAGCAGTTTTTCTTTTATAAATAGAAGGAAGGGGGACTTCTCGAGGTAACTCCGCTCTTAAAACCCTCTACACTCTTGTAAACATATATTTCCATAAATAAACTACTTGTTTATACATAAATGGAGCACTTATCGGAAACTATCTCAAATACCTCATCAGATGATCTACTTACAACGGTATGTTCATTTATCGTTATGAATAGCTAAACTTATATATTCCTAATAATCTCTTAATTGTTATACTTGTTTAATCATGTTATAGTATTGTTCTGCTGAATATCTTTAGCAAGTTTGCCATATGAGTTAGTAGGCTGAGAGTAGTCAAGCCTAAGCTATATCATCCTAGTGTGGAAACTGGAGAAGGCAAAGAAAGCCGTGTTTAGGGGAGTACACAATTTTGAGGCGCTGCTAGGGTAGATGATTGAAGCCGAAAAAGTATGGTAGTGACTAGACGAGATATTCAGAATAACTCTAGTATAAGATGATAAAACTGGAATAACATACATAGAGATTAAA
Organism: Nicotiana obtusifolia; assembly: GCA_002018475.1. NCBI lineage: Eukaryota > Viridiplantae > Streptophyta > Magnoliopsida > Solanales > Solanaceae > Nicotiana > Nicotiana obtusifolia. The sequence continues at coordinate 79,148 of MCJB01018218.1, read as the reverse complement.
GGGAATAAATTGTTTAGAATATATGAACATGATGAATACTTACTTGTTAGATAATAATCAACAATATAAAATACTGCTACTATATCTACCTAAAGATCTTAATAATGACGTTAAAAGAAACATATTTGACTTGTTACTTATAGAAGAAATAACAGAATTTACTGAAACAATGCAACTATTAAATCAACAATGGTATGAATTTAACATAGATTTATATGACCTAGATATCTACTCAGATTAATGATAAATTACGAATATTTTAGAATATTGGATAGAAACTATGAAAAACCTAGACTTATTAGAAAAACTACTTATAGATAACATAATAAACTACCTTAGAACACAAGACGTAGAATATTTAGAATTTATTTACGAAAATGTTAAAGAAATAAGAAGATTAATACCACTAAAATAAGAATATTATGAAAAAGCCTTCCCTAACCATTAGAGATAACAGAAACAACAGAATGAATTCTTCTACACCCCTAAAATTGGTACTAAATATTTCAGCTGTCATTTATCAATATCAATCATCTTTTATTGTGTTTCATTCCATTATCAGCAATCCATTCAAATACAGCGGTTTGATCGTTCTTTTGCTTATTAAAATTCAATTGCTTTACATTATATCTTACATTGTATCAAATCAATTCGCACATCCTTAGCACTACGAACAAATTTAGTTGTTGCTCGAATTTAAGGGTAAACACACATCTCCAAAATATAGCACATATGTGGTATGTAGACATATAGTGTAGACACTTTCTAAGAATGCAGATAAGAAACTCTGGTTATTGGCCTCACTGACTGCCGCAGTTCCTGTTGGAAGATGTCATGACCCCAAATCTCACTTTCGAATATCGTGATGGCACACAGCCTCTAAGACTAGGTAAGCCTAACGCATGCTGAGTTATTAACATATTTAGGTCAATTAACCATTAAGAGTGAACCAGTAATTGCCATACATAGCAAACAACCATCAATAAATATATGATATTCCAAAATCGGTAGTACGAAGTCATAAACTCTTCTAAGAGTAACTGAGAATATCAAATACATTACTATTTGTAATGGAAATTAACAGTAACAAAGTAAAACTCCAGAAGGTGATTCTGAGGCCTACGAATGCAATGGCAGGTCTACCTTGAAGTCTCCGCCGCAACTCACAATTAGCTAACTAATGACCGGCATGGTCCGAGGTACTTGGATCTACATAAAAAATGTGCAAAAACATAGCATGAGTACACCACAGCGGTACCCGGTAAGTATCAAGACTTACCTCGGTGGAATAGTGACGAGGTTCAAGTCAAAACAACTATTATACATAATAACCTATGCAATTGTTAATATAAAGCTAACGGAGGAATAAATATAAACCTACAGCTAAACATAGAAATAACAACAATAAAATGTTAGCAACGGAAAATGGAAACCATAAGTAGCCACACGAAGTAAGCATGTGATAACGCAATAAGTAATCAGAACACAGTTAAAGTGCCAGCAATACCAATTAAGGAAACAAATGACAATCAAATAATCAACCATTCTATCACAAGATTTATGCAAGAATCATCCCGAGGCACCACACCTCATAATCACAAATCACGGGTCCCAAATCACGAAATCATAATCACTTGGCACTTTGTGCCCACATTATCACTTACAACTGCACAGACAACTCATGTGATGTACGGACAACTCACGTACCAACACTGATAATACCTCAGATCTGCATGGATGATTCACGTGCCAATAGTAATAATATCTCATATCCGCACGGACAACTCACGTGCCAATAGTAATAATATCTCATATCCGCACGGACAACTCACGTGCCACTCGTCCAATCCACACACAGAAAGCAGGTATACAATAATACATGTACATGATCAATAAATATCAAGATTTATACACCTGGACTGATATAGGTGACATTTTACGGTGTATGCTTGTGTAAGAGTACTATTACAGCTCAAGTCAACAGGTAAAATCAAAGACACTGAGTAACACATTGGAAACAGCACAACAAAGCACGTAGTATGCATGACACACACAAGAACGTCACACCATCACACACATATCATCAATAACAATTTCCTCAGGCCATCACAAATCATCCCCGACATAGCCCACCTTGTCTCGCCGCATGCGCAACAATAAAATAAATGTCGGCCTTATCTCGCCACATGCGCATCAATAATTATTCTACCTTGTCTCTCCACATACGCAAACCCAACATATATTGCCCGCCTTGTCTCGCCACATACGCAAACTGAACATATATTGCCCACCTTGTCTCACCGCATGTGCAAATAATAATAGTAGCACGGACAAATCACGTGCAAGAACCCCGACAATCCTCTCACAATTTCACATGTGCCAAAACACAACAACACAACATAACAACTCGCACCACACATGCCTGCCACAACATTTCCATAACAACAATACCAATACCACAACAAACATAGCCCACGGTTCAACAATACTGAGTACAACAATAATAACAATAACACGAGAGTACGATTAGTACATCAACACAAGAATTACAACAGCACAACGAAACAGAAGAATAAACTCAACAATGAAAGAGATAACATGTAATAATGGCTTCAAATAAGGATAAATCAATAATAAAAGGGGTAACCTGAAACGAACTTCAATTAATAATAACTCTACAATAAAAGAGGTAGCATGACAATAAAAGATGAACAACTTCAATTAAGATATATATGAGTAAGCTTGATAATAACAGATAAGGCATGTACTAACAACTTCAATTATAGCATGTAAGAGTAAACTTAACAATGGAAAGTATAACATGATATGACAACTTCAATTAGATGCATGAGAAAGCCTAGGAGTCTAAACCGGTCAATTTTCACATGTAAGGCCGTGTACACACTCGTCACATCATTTGCACGTATTTCACATAATTCAAATAGTGCAATTAAACCAATCCCTATGGGTATTTCCCCCACCCAAAGTTAGGCAAGATACTTACCTCAACTATGCCAATCAACACCCAAAAATAGCTTCTCTTTTACAATTCATCTCCGCTCGGCTCAAATCTAACCAAAATTGACTTAATAACATCAAATAGTGCAAGAGAAAGCAATTCCACTAAGTAAAGCTGATCTTTGTACAATTCCTCAAAATGTCAACCTGATGCAATAAGGAATTTGAAAACAAGAAAATAAGGATAAAAGCAAGACGCTCAATGATCTATCAAGACAACAAGTAGGAACTAGTCTACTTACCTTCTTCATGAAGTCAAGGAGAACCAATACTATACAAACAACCCTCAAGACAACGATGTACTTGCATATTGTTTGATCAAGCAAAGGAAGAAGTTCAATTTGGAATCACACCAAAAATTGGACAAGTTCACACAGAGAGTTTGGGAGAACCTAAGAAGGTCGCCATTTTTTTTTTTGTATTGATTAATAATGTAAGGTCAAAAGGTAAGGTGTTGAATATAATGTAGTATTGAGGCTTATATAAGATGAGCCTTAACCTAAATCAACTAGGAATTAGTTAACTTAAATCAACTAGGAAAAGAATAACTAGCAAAAAAACCAATAATTTGGCTAAGTGTCAAGTGACCACACAGGGCCAAATAAGTGCCATTGCCTTACTCAAGATTAACTACTGAAAATAACTAATAAGAGCTAGTTGAGGCGTTCATTGAGTTCTTGGCCTCAACTAGTGCACATCCGCACGGCCCTCCTTCTCCAAGGCTAATTAACGCCTTTTCTTGTCTTATCCAACATGTTGCCCGCTTCTTCCATCATTGCGCAATCATGGCATGAACGTAGCTTCTTCCAAGGCATGAGCGAACGTAGCTTCTTCCAAGGCATGAACGTAGCTTGATCAGGCTGGCTTGCATCATGCTCCCCTTATTGAGAAGGTTTCGTCCTCGAAATCGAGCCAGCATTATCTCTCAAAGGGGTGCTACTTGCAACACAAAGAGTTAAGTCAGAATTGTTGAACATTTTAGAAACACTATACTCACCAGGCAGGTCTATAACATATGTGTTGTTATTGATCTTTTGCAGCACTTGGAGTGGACCATCTCCTCGCGAGGCTAGCTTACCCTTCCTTTAGTTCGGGAACCTCTCCTTTCGGAAGTGCACCCAAAACCAATCACCTTTCTTCAAGTCCAGCTTTTTCCTCCCTTTATTCTTCTTGGTCGCCACTTTCTCATAAGCTTCCTCCAAGTTCTTCCCCACCTTAGCATGCAACTCGAGCGACGCAGCTGCCCGATTTTCACCATCAACACTAATAATTGCGTCTCTCGGCAAAGGAGTAAGATCAAGTGGAATCAAGAGATTAAAGCCATAAACACATTCAAATGGAGTAATACTAGTCATTCTATGCATAGTTCTATTATAAGCAAATTCCATAATAGGTAATTTATCAGCCCACGTCCCTGCCTTCCCTGCGATCATAGCTCGAAGAAGAGCTCCCAAAGTTCAGTTAACAACCTCAGTCTGACCGCCAGTCTGTGGATGATGAGACGTAGAAAACAACAGTTTGGTGCCAAGAGCACCCCACAAGCACTTCCAAAAGTGACTCAGAAACTTTGCATCCCTATCACTAACAATAGTACGAGGCACACCATGCAACTTTAACATATTATCAATAAACAAAGAAGCAACATGTTGTGCATCATCACATTTTTTACAAGGAATGAAATGAGAAATCTTAGAGAACCTATAAACAACCACATAAATACTATCATTACATCGCAAATACTCACCTGGTTGCATCATAGCACAAATATTACCTGGCAGGGTGGATGTACTGGTATGGTCCACGGCTTCGGTTGTAGCCTCCATAGGAGACTTAGCTCTAGCTGCCTCTTTCATCTCTCGCATACGCTTGTAATCATCACTAACTTGTTTAGGTGTCAAGGGCTTGAGTACATAACTCTTGCCCTCCAGCTTGTCGTATAAGTGTTGGCCTTTCCATCATGAACAACACACCTATCAAACTGCCAAAGCCTGGCCAACAGTAAATGGCACGCCTGCATATGCACTACATGGCACAAGATTTCATCTTGTTAAGCTCCCACATTGAACTTAATAAGCGCCTACTTTACTACCTTCAACTCACCACACTCGCTTAACCACTGCAACCTATAGGGATGGGATGTTCTATCGTAGGTATGTCAAGTTGAGTCACCAACGTGTGGCTCACTATGTTAGTGCAACTACCTGAATCAATTATCATCGAGCACACCTTTCCCTTCACCCTACATCTATCATGAAACAAGTTCTCACGCTGCACATCTCCTTCCTCCTTTACGCTCATAGTACTCAAGTTCCTACGTACCACTAAGAACATATTCACTCCCTCATCTTCCACTACCTCTTCGTCACACTCAACCAAATTAGCCCCCTTATCTTCCTCAATCTCCTCATCACTCTCTACCTTACAGACAGTACTATCATCAAGAATTAGCATGGTCCTTCGTGTAGGACTATCCTTAGCAAAATGCCCATAGCCTTTACATTTATGACATTGAAAGGAATAAGCACTAGGAGAATTGAGTTGAGTTTTAGAGTTACCTCCGGACCCCTTAGGGTCAATTTTTGGTGCCACTCTCGCGGCTGGCTTCTTAAGCTCACGGCTTGGGATTGCTCCTCCAGTGTTCGGTGTCCTCCACTCTTTGTTTCGACGTATGGGATTGGAATATTAACCTCCTCTATAGCGAGCTGCCTTGCCTTCTTTAATCATCTTTTCAGCTTCAATGGAAGCTAGGAACACATCATGAAGAGCAACAAATGCATGTAGCCTCAACGATTGGAGACATCATGATTCAACCCATTCTTGAACCGTATGATAGCCTTATCCTCTTCTTCATCTTCCATGTCAAGTGATAGGCGGATCTTCTCAAAGTCATCATAATATTCTTCCACGAACTTCAACCCTTGTTTCAAATCATATAACCTTCGTAATTGCTCTTGTTTGTGCCTTGGGTTGACATACTTAGGGGTCATTATTTGTTTAAATTCCCCCCATGTTATGCGTGCAGGCTAGTTATCTCTAGCTCGGGATCTTTTCTCAGCCTCCCACCAAGTAGAAGCACAGGACTCAAAAGCAGCGATGGCATATATAGCCTTCTTTTCCTCCGTCATATCATTAATTTCAAATATCCGCCCAACTTGACGTCTCCATTCTAAAAATCGGTCAGGATCACTAGTTCCTTTGGATGCAGGGATAGTAATCTTGACACTGTTCAAACCATTATCACGGCCATTTTCTCAGCCACCACGGATTGGTTGGAAGCCCTCATAATGTTTACCATATTCATCAAACTCAGGCTCTAAATTCCTTCCACCAAAATCTCTAAGTATCCCTCTCGGACAACGGTCAAAACCATGTCTTCCCATGTAGTCTTTGGCCCCCATTCGGTTGCCTCACCCTCGGGTCCTGCTGCCCTGGATCGTCATCATAAAACTCCTTAAACTCAGGTTGATCATCCTTACTACTGCCCTCATTTCCCCGACGGGTGCTACGTTTCTCTGGGCTGACATTAATGGTGGTATAATACCCCGGGGAATTCCCAAGGTCCTTACATTTTGAGCACCTCCGTCCCTCAACTCGTTTTGGCGAGCCACTTCCGCAAACTGGACGGGTCTGATGGTGGAACCATCACTAGTTCCTTCTCCGGCATGTTTCTGATTGCTAGCATATTTTTCAAAATTCTCCATTTGGGTGCTAATTTCCCTTACTTTAGCTAAGAGCTCGAATAAAGTAATATCGGTTATAACCTTTTCTCCTTCCGTAGCCATGTACCTGCAAATGAAACAAGACTAGAGAATGTGTTAAGGTTAGTAAAATTCCTCCCTCACTTTTGGATGACTCTCGGGTTCAATTTCAAGTTCACAAGTTCACTAGTTCTCTTCGGAGTGAGTGAATTTATGTGACTCTATAGGCGGACAACTTTTTAAAGTAGGCACAAGAAGCCAAGAATTAATTACGAAGGTGGAAATTCTGAGTTTTAGCACGAGATCCTACAAACTAAAAGATTAGTAATTAACTTAACTAGAAAATTACCTAAGAATTACTAATTAGAAGTAGTGTAATCAAAGAAGTAAGGAAATTCAAGAAATAAGAAAATTTTAGAGACTTTCCCACTCTAGTTTTGAGAGGACCAATTCTCTCTCCTTCCCTCTTAACTTTCGGCCCTCTCTCCTTGTCCAAATGGGGGAATCACCCCTCTTCTCCTTGTCCCAATAGAAAATAATTCCTTGAAACTTCTCCCTTTTGGATTAAGAATTGTTTCCCTCTTGGACTAGGCTTAAGATTTCTTATATCTTCTCCTTCTCCTAGCACGTTTTTAACAAGAAATTCAAGAACAACAGTTATCTTCAAGAACTTCAAGAATTCAATGCAACTTGTTAAGAATGGTCGAATCTTCAAGAACCCCTTCAAGAATAACATGAATTGCTTCAAGAACTACAAAATTGACGTCCAAGATCTTCAAGAATCCCAGATTAACGTGTACTAGCTTCAAGATTTCACCTAGGATTTTCAAGAACGATTTTTAAACAATCAAGAACTTCAAGATTGATTCAAGAGTGGTTTTTAACAATCAAGACTTCAAGATTTCAACCCTAGATATTTTAGCAACTTCAATCAACAACAATTCTTGATTTTTCTCTTCTTTTCTTTTTTGTCATGTTTTTCTTCTTCCTTTTAATCAAAAACGAAATTAAAGAAAGAACCTAAAACTAAGGCACAAAGAACAGGATTGGGATTGTAAGAACAAACCCTTTCCAAGCTCTGATACCAACTGATGCAATAAGGAATTCGAAAACAAGAAAATAAGGATAAAAGCAAGACACTCAATGATCTATCAAGACAACAAGTAGGAATCAGTCTACTTACCTTCTTGATGAAGTCAAGGAGAACCTATACTATAAAAAAAACCCTCAAGACAATGATGGACTTGAAAATTATTTGATCAAGCAAAGGAACAAGTTCAATTTGGAACACACCAAAAATTGGACAAGTTCACACAGAGAGTTTTGGAGAACCTAAGGAGGTCGCCGGTTTTTGTGTATTGATTAATAATGTAAGGTCAAAAGGTAAGGTGCTGAAAATAATGTAGTCTTGAGGCTTATATAGGATGATCCTTAACCTAAATCAACTAGGAAAAATATAACTAGTTAACCTAAATCAACTAGGAAAAAATACTAGCAAAAAGGCCAATAATTTGGCTAAGTGTCAAGTGACCATGCAGGGCCAAATAAGTGCCATTGTCTTACTCAAGATTAACTACGCAAAATAACTAATAAGAGCTAGTTGAGGCGTTCATTATGTTCTCGGCCTCAACTAGTGCACGGCCGCACGACCCTCCTTCTCCAAGGCTAACCAATGCCTTTTCTTGTCTTATCCAACATGCTGCCCGCTTTTTCCATCATTGCGCAATCATGGTATGAACGTAGCTTCTTCCAAGGCATGAACAGACATAGCTTCTTCCAAAGCATGAACGAACATAGATTCTTCTGAGGCATGAACTGCATCACAACCCAGGGCCCACCCAGTCAAAACTCGGGTCCAAGCATACATCTTGACTACCCATAACCCACGAGTCTATATATGTGTTTTGTTTCAAAATCCGAGTCTAATTCGACTCTCAAATTCCAAAGTTTAATTTTTCAAAACATAGACAAAATTCTTAAAATGTTCATTATGATTCTCAAAAGCTTGATGTTAAATCTCATATATAATCATGAAATATAGTTGATAATTGAGTAAATCTACTTACTTAATGATTGTAGGTGAAAATTCACTTTCCAAATCACCTTCTACCGAGTCTAGGGTTCTAAAAATGAGAGAAATAAAGTGAAATCCCGACTTTCAGCCCTTATGTTCAGGCGCAGGTGTCGTAAATACGACCTGGGGTTCGCATTTGCGAACTCTACAAATGCGAACCTCGCAAATGCAAAGAATGATCACAAAAGCGACATCCATCACAGTTCTGGTAATGTCGCAAATACGACAATATATTCGCAAATGTGAATGATGAACACTTCATAAAAGCAGCCATCATGATCGCAAATGCGAACAAGCTTAGCCCAGGCCCCCATCGCAAATGCGAACCTGGTAAACCCTAGTGAACTTCGCAAATGTGACTCCCACCTCGAAAATGCTAAGGTCGCAAATGCAATTAAAATCTCGTATTTGCGAGACCTGAAGCACCTGTTCAAAAACCAGCAAAGCCGAAACTCTTTTGATTACTCCGAAATGCATTCGAAACTCACCCAAGCCCTCGAAGTTCCACACCAAAATCAACACAACTCTAAGAACATCATACGAAATCGCTTGCACGATCAAAATACCAAAATAACATCTGGAACCATGAATCAAACATCAAAACGCATGAAATTTACATTGAAACTCAAGAACTTCTAGAACATAACCACGCGTCTGATTCCTATCAAATTAACTCATAATGATGCCAAACTTTGCAGACTAGTTCCAAATAACAAAACGGACCTATTCAAAGTCCCCAAACCAAAATTGAAACCCGATAGCCATAAAGTCAATCCATGATCAAACCTAAGGAATTTCTAAACCTTCAAATTGTCAACTTTCGGCAATATTTCCAACGTAAGCTTCTAAAAAGAGATCACTCATCCAAATTAATCCCAAAATATCCAAAAATCAAATCTGACCATACATACAAGTTATAATACACAATATGAAGCCACTCAAGACCTCAAACCACTGAAAGAAACGCTAAAGCTCAAAACAACCGGTCAGGTCATTACAAAAGAATAAGTTAATTTTGCTGAAATTTAGTTAGCATAGAACAACACTATCGCTGTATTTGTTAGATTGCAGAGAAACTATCGCAACAACCAAAGTGGTGCAATGCTTTTTTTCTTTTTTTATAGATGATCAATGGGATAACAAAGTTTCCACTAGTACAACTGTAAGGCCCCGTAAAATTTTACCTTAATCTCGGGGTTTCATGGTGCCGAGGTAGATTTATGTATTGACTTGAATAGTGCATTGGGGAGTTGAAGAAAATTTTTGGCAGTGCAGGGTGTTTCTGCGGTCCATTCGGCGATCGCAGAACTGATCTGCGGACTGCAGATTTGCCGCGGAATGGAGTAGAAACTTGAGCTAATTTTAGGACCATTATGCAGCCGCATAATCATTTCACAGGTCGCACAATCCATCGCAGATCCAACATAAAAATTTCCGGCGGGGAGTTCTTTGGTGCATTATGCGACCGCAGAATTGGTCTTCGGATCGCTGACCTGTCGCAGAGTGAAGCAGAAATGCCAGTTCTGGGGGTCATTATGCGGTCCATTTTGCGGACCACAGAATCGTTATGCGATCACATATGGGACCGCAGATCTGCATCGGGACTTTATTTTTCTAATTTTTTTAACCCGACCCTATTTTGATATCTAGTCATTGAAGACCATTTGTAAGATTAAAACTTGATATTTTGAGAGTGCGGAAGTGCTATAGAGTGAAAGGGGATTCCTACACTCATTGTTTCTCAATTCTTGCAAGGAAAACCTCACTAGGCTTTCATCCTAAAGGTAAGATTCTACTCCATAGCCCTCAATTTCGGGATTTAACTGAAAATAGGTAATGAGAAAAGCCATTCTTGGGTTTGGGAGTTGTCCATTATGAATGCATGTGCTATCAAGGTTTGGGGGAAGATTATTAAGCTAAATTGGATAGACTTTGGGTAGTGAAATGAAGGCATCCACCATAGGAGGACCTTGAAATCATAATACCCACCTAGTGTTTGATAAAATGCTCAAATGAGCTAGAACCATGAACTCATTCCTAATTTGTGTTCAATTTTGCTATATGTCTAAATAGATTGCTAGGACTTCCGGAATTGTATAGTGAATTAAGGAAAAGCTCGAAGCAAGGTATGTTGACAAAACTCCTCTTTTAGAATTGAACCCCACATGGCCTTGTAAGTCTCGTGTTGTTCATTATAAAGTGATTATTCCGAATAAGCCTCGTGTCAAAAGATATATGCGTTCAATTTGTATTCCAAATGTTTTTGTTATGTTGAGTTACTGTTTGAGAATGTGATTTAAGTAAGGATTGTGTGTTAATATGTTTTGACTTGAAAACGTGATTCTAATGAAAGCTATCATGTCGAATTGTGTAAGAAATCACATGTGCCTAAGACCCTTACTTGTTCAGATGGGTACTTAAAGTGTTGAACATAAATGTTTGTTATTGACAATCCGCGATGATATTTGAAAGTAAAACAGTAAGTATGGAATATGAAATACGACCCAACATGCCAAAAATGATATTACATTTTGGGGCCATTAGTGCCAATAAAACAAAAAGGCATGAATAAGATGTTGAAATAAGTTGTGAATCCTTTTAATAATAAATGCTTTGGGAGTATCGTTTAGTCACCGAGGAAGGGTAGGTCAAAATAACTTAACCCCGAAACTACATGTGCCGATGTAGGAGTGATTGAGGGGTAAATCCCCGTGTTAATGTGATGAGATTGCTTCCCCTTATATGGGATGAGAATGATCTGTTGAGATGTTTCCCCTTGAATGGGATGAGATTATTGCTAGCGAGATGTGATGTGATGTCGACCCACACTGCATTTTGGTGAGACGGCTTAGCCGATCGAGCTGAGATCGGACGCCATGCCACACACATGGTGATATTGTGAGTGGGTGTCTCAGGGTGAGACAGCTTAGCCGATCGGGCTGAGATCGGATTCCGTGCTAAAAACACGGTGTATCGGTGCTAAAGATCTCCCATCTTAAAAAGATTGAAGCTTACTTGAAATTACCTTTCCCCTAACTTGACACCTTGATGCGGTTTGGGTCTCTTAATGATTTGATGTTCCCTTCTCCGCTTACCGTTATTTGTTCTAAGTAGAGGGTGTTTAGTTTTACATACTAGTACTATTCCATATATACTAACGTCCCTTTTACCGGGGGCGCTGCATCTTTAATGGATGCAGGTGGTTCCATAGCAGGTGATATTGATCACTGACAGCAGCACACTCTCTCCTCAGCTGACTTGGTGAGCCCCACTTCATTTTGGGGTCCTGTATCTCTTGTCCTTTGTACATAACATTTTGAGGTACAGCCTGAGCCTTGTTGCCGGCACTGCCTTAGCACTCTTTTGTTTCTGTTAGAGGCTCCGTAGACATAGTGTGGGTTGTATCTAGTTTTGGGAGGGTTGAACTAAAAATATTGTAATCGTATCATCTGTTCCACATGAACTATAATTGTATATTGTACAATTTTGGGAAGTTGTTATTATGTAACTGGTGGAAATGAACTGGGCACATGGCCCCTTACCGTCTAATTAATGAAATGTATTCTTCTCTTTATTAATAGGTAAGTTGGGTAGACGGTTGTGCAGGCTTGCTCGACCAGGGTAACTCTATTGAGCGCCAGTCGCGCTCCCCAAGGCCAGGGTGTGACAACTGCAATGAGATGCAATTATATTGTAAGATTTTCATATAAGCTCTAAGATTTTAAACTCACAAAGTTATATTGTAAAATGAGATGCAATGTAATTCAAGACCATATCAATGAAGATACATAGAAACCAAATTGTTATAAACTTGTAAGTAACTGATTGAGCAGATTTGATCTTATAGCCCGCTCAGCATATCCCTTTTTTGGTAAGAAGGGAAACACGATGGTAGGGCATGGAATTGCACATGCTGGACCGTTTAATTTTACCTGCACAAGTTGTAAGAAAGAATAGGAAGAAAATATTTTTCTTAGAGAATGCTCAAGTTGTATTAGGCTACTTAAGGCCACTCGAGATGATTACAATCATCAATTACATCTCTATTTATACTACTCAAACAATTAATTTAAAGTCTTGCACAAATAACTAGATACATGTATCACAAACATTTAAAAGATTTCTTAAAACTAAGAGATGATATTGAAAGACTAAATGATATTCTTGAAACAATAAAGAACTCCTAGAAAACATAAAGGTCAAGGATAGTATCCTTGTGAAAGCATTAATTCTAACACTCTCCACTTATTGCATTTGCTTGACAACTCCAATGCGTTCTCGAAGATAGCAAAACTTTTCTCTAGGAAGTGCTTTAGTGAAGATGTCAGCAAGTTGTTCTCCTGTTTGGCAATAATGCAACTGAATTTCACCTTTCTCTTGTGCTTCTCGGATAAAATGGTACTTGATGGAAATATGCTTCGATCTTTCATGGTTGACCGGATTCTTGGCAATGGCACTCGCTGATTTGTTATCGCAATACAAAACAGTCCCTTCTTTTTGTTTTTCACCAATATTTCAAGAATTCTCCTAAGCCAAATAGCTTGAGAAGTAGCCTTAGCTACTGAAACATATTTTGCTTCGGCAGTGGATTGAGCAACAACACTTTACTTTTTTGACATCCAAGAACAAATGCTTGAACCAAATAAGAAAGCATAACCAGAAGTATTCTTCATGTCATCTATACTTCCAGCCCAGTCACTATCAGAATAGCCAATTAAGTCCTAATCTCCATCAAATTTGTACATTATCCCATAATCCATTGTTCCTTGCAAGTAGCGTAAAACACGCTTTGCAGCTCCAGAATGCACTTGGCTTTGTTCTTGCATGAATCTGGATAATAAACTAGCAGCAAACACAATGTCAGGTCTTGTTGAAGTAAGATATAGCAAGCTTCCAATCAAGCTCCTGTAAAGTGAGCTATTAGCTTTCTTTGCTCCATCATCTTTTCTGAACTTCTCATTTGCTGCTAATGGTATGGCCACAGACCTGCAATCCATCATTTTAAATTTTTGAAGAATACTTTTAGTATACCTCTTTTGAGAAATAAAAATGCCTTCTTCCACTTGAGAAACTTCAATGCCCAAGAAATAATGTAGCAACCCAAGATCACTCATTTCATAGGTTTGCATCTTATCTTGCTTGAATTTCTGCATCATCTTCAGATCATTTCCTGTAAAAATAAGATCATCCACATAGAGGCAAACAATGATAATGCTACCATGTTCTTGCTTCACATATAAAGTGGCTTCGCTTTTGCTTCTCTGAAAATTATTTTTCAGAAAGTATGTATCAATTTCATTGTACCAGGCTCTTGGTGCTTGCTTCAGCCTATAAAGATCCATTTTTAGCCTGTACACCTTCTCTTCTCCCCCTTGAAAAAAAAATCCTTGAGGTTGCTCTACATAAATTTCTTCATCAAGTTTTTCATTTAGAAATGCAGACTTAACATCAAGTTGAAAAATCTTCCATTTCTTTTGTGTAGCAACATCAATCAACATTCCAATTGTCTCAAGACGTGCAACTGGAGAGAAAGTTTTATAAAAATCAATACCTGGATTTTGTGTGAAACCTCTAGCAACCAAACTTGCTTTGTGCTTTTGAATTTCTCCTTCTTGACTGAGTTTGATTTTGTAAATTCATTTTAGATTTACAACTTGTCTTTCTTTGGGTACATCCACAAGCTCCCAAGTATTATTTTTCTCAATCATTCGAATTTCTTCTACCATGGATTTCTTCCAAACATCATGCTTTATTGCCTCCTCATAATTTTCTGGCTCAATACAGGCAAAGTTGCATCTTTGATAGATGTCACTCAACATTCTTGTTTCTCTTGGAGGTGATTCTTCATCTTCTGGATCTGAGATTTCTCCCCCTTGAGGGACATCTTCCTCTTCCTCATCCTCTTCTTGACTTGGCACATTTAAAGAAATGATAGAAGTATTCTACACCTTTTTATCTTTCCAATTCCATGTTGTTTTTTCATCAGAAATGACATCTCTACTAACAACAAGTTTAGTTTTGACATCGAGAAGCCTATAACCTTTTTTCACATCACTATAGCCAAGAAATATGCATTTTTGACTCTTTTCATCCAATTTTGTTCTTTTTTCAGCAGGTATATGAGCATAACAAACACACCCGAAAATTTTAAAATGACTTACAGAAGGTTTCATTCCACTCCAAACTTCAACTGGTGTCTTGTCCTTCAATGCCTTTGTCGGGCGCCTATTGAGGATGTACACTGCTGTATGTACTGCTTCTGCCCAAAAATATTTTGGCAGCCCTTTCTCATTCATCATTGTTCTTGCCATTTCAACAATGGTTCTGTTTCTCCTTTCAGATACATCATTTTGTTGAGAAGTGTACCCTACTGTAAGTTGCTTCTCAATGCCTTCATTTTGGCAATATTCTTCAAATTCTCGACTTGTGTATTCACCTCCTCTGTACCCTGCTGTAGCCTTTTTGCTTCTCAACAAAGGCTTTAAATCTCTTGAATGTAGCAAATGTTTCTGACTTCTCTTTCAAGAAATAAACCCAAGCCATTCTTGAAAAATCATCAATAAAAATTAGAAAGTACCTTTGGCTTCCTAGAGATGGAGTCTTCATTGGTCCACAAATGTCTGTATGGATTAGTTCCAAAAGTACACTTGCTCTCCAAGACTTCCCTTTTGGAAAAGACTTTCTATGTTACTTTCCCATAATACAACTTTCACGTGGATCCACCTCAGTATGTATCTCAGGAAGGCCTTGCACCATGTCCTTTTGCTTCAGAAGATTCAAACCATGAAAATTCAAGTGACAAAACCTTTTGTGCCAAAGCTATGAATCATTTACAACTTCATTTTTGAATGCATTGTAATGAAGTTGTAAAAGAAAGTTTCTTTTTATCATCTTTACTTCAACAATGACTTGATTTGGCTCAATTTTATCATAAATTCTACAACAATTATCTCTAAATACGAAAGAATAACCATTTTCCATGAACTGACCAACACTAAGCAAATTTTTTTCCTAGTTAGGAATATAAAGAACATCATGAATTTGCTTACCGCTCCCTTTTCTGTTGATCGAAATGGTACCTTTACCTTTTGCATCAACTAAGGCTCCATTCCCCATTCTCACTTTAGGAGTGATGCTGCGATTAATTGAGATGAAAGCCTTTTCATCTCCAGTCATATGATTGGTACAACCGCTATCAACATACCATTCATTGCTTTTTGCCGAAGCATTAGATTGAGAAGCGAATAAAAGGTTTTCATCCTTTTCTTCCTCCTTTCCTTCGCAGAAATTTGCTTGTTCCCGTTGCTTGTGCCTGCAATCCTTCTCAATATGGCCAAACTTTTTACAAAAGTTACATTGGGGCTTTCCTTTGTGCCAACATTTTTCTGCATTATGATTAGTCTTTTTACAAATTTTACAAAAAAGACTAGTACTTTTCTCACATTTTTCTTCAATATTGTTAGTAGAGCCATCACGGTCCTGCTTCTTTTTTGGATTATACTTCTTTTTTGTTGATTCTTTGAGAAATTTTGAGAATTCTCATTGGTTCTGGACTGGAAAGTCGTCTCTTTGGGTTGATTCTCACGAAAAAATCTTTGCTTCTCGTGTGCACAAAACGATCCAACTAGCTCTTTGATGAACGGCTTAGAAAGATCTTTCGTCTCCTCAGTGATAGCAACAATATACTCATACTTTTCTGTGACACTAATTAGAATCTTTTTCACAACTTGTTGGTCAGAAATTTCATTACCATGATTTTTCATTTCATTAACAATATTCGTGACTCTTGTGCAATATTCATCTATTTTTTCAGATTTTATCATCTTCAAATTTTGAAACTCTCTTCTAAGAGTTTGAAGATTGATAGTGCGCACCTTTTCGTCACCATACACCTCAGCTTCCAGAAACTCCCAAGCTTGCTTTGCAGTCTCACAAGTAGCAATTTTTGCAAAAAATGCTCTTGAGACTCCCATTTGAATTTTGCTCAAAGCCTTTGCATCTTGATGACGCTTAGCCTCAAGATTTTTCAACTCTGCTACTGAAAGTTCACCATCGTCTTCTGGCTCTTCATGATCATGTAACAGCCCAGGTCACCGCTTGTAGAAATTGTCCGCTTTGCAGCCTTCGCCCCTCACGGTTTTAAAACGCGTCTACAAGGGAGAGGTATCCAAGCCCTTATAAGGCACTCTTCATTTTCCTCTCCAACCGATGTGGGATTTGCCTATACCAATGTAGGATTTGCCTAAGGCAAGCCTTTACACTCACCCCCCCCCTGGGACTCAGCGTCCTCGCTGAGGTTTGCCCCACCACTGGGTTTGCCCCACCATCGGCCCGGCACCGGCTCTGATAGCAACTGTAACAGCCCAGGCCACCGCTTGTAGAAATTGTCCGCTTTGGTGCCTTCGCCCCTCACGGTTTTAAAACGTGTCTACAAGGGAGAGGTATCCAAGCCTTTATAAGGCACTCTTCGTTCTCCTCTCCAACCGATGTGGGATTTGCCTATACCAATGTGGGATTTGCCTAAGGCAAGCCTTTACACTTGGTTTCCTTAATCATATTATTCATATTCATAATATTGCAATTAGTCTTTATTTAAAACTAAATTCAATTCATACTTCTATTAAAATTACTTGATAGAATTACGACCGTAGTTGAGTAATACGCTAATTAAGTAAACGTTTCATACCTATTCCCTGTGGGATTCGACCCCAACCTTGTTGGGTTATTATATTTGACACCGACCGCTTACACTATTTATTAAGGTGTAATTTGAGCGTATCACTTGCCCATTAGGAACTATCAATTTTGATAAATCGTTATATGATTTTGGTGCCTCAATTAACTTAATTCCTCTATCTATTTACAGGAAACTGGAGAAGGAGATTGGAGAGATAAGGTCAGTGCTAATATCTTTGCAGCTGGCGGACCAAACGACTTTAATACCCGAGGGGATAGCGGAAGATGTGTTAGTTTGGGTGGATAAGTTCGTATTTCCTATAGACTTTATAGTGGTGAATATGGAGGAGAACAAGAAGGTCCCCCTCATCTTAGGAAGACCATTTTTGCAACGGGTAGAGCAATATTGGATATACACGAGAGGAAACTCATGCTTAGAGTAGGTTAGGAGATGGTGACTTTTGATATGAATGTAGCAAACGGGGCACAATAGGGAAAATTAGCTGCAAGTGTTGAGTTGAAAGTAAAAGGTTCAAAAGAGAAGGATGCGGTGAGCAAAAACGATAAATGTGGGGTTTACCCCAAAAAGGTTGAGAAGAAGTTGTCTGCATGGATGTGTGCAATGGTTCGGGGCCGAGGAATGGAGCCCGACTTCCACTCAGACCTCGACTAGATATTCAGGGATGTTTCTTCTACCTTATGCTTTTTAATTGTGTGTCATGGGGACATGCCACAACTTAAAGTATGGGGTAGGGGATATGTTGTATGTATGTATGTATATTAGTTTTAGATTTTTTAAAAAAACAATTTTGTTAGTTTTTAGTTGTTATAGATAGAAAAAAATTGGAAAACCATAAAAATTTGAAATTTTTTGATTTTTCCCGATGATGGATATCATCGACAAGTTTCTTGAGGGAGTAAAGTCGAAAGAAAAACACAAAAGGATTTTCTTTTGTTAGGTAGTGTATTAATTCCCCCTTGATTTTTTTTGTGCCGTGGTTCTTTTCCAAGGGCTTTGTTTGAACGGGGTGTAGTTACTTTTTTGTTTAATTAGGAGTAGGGAACCTTGTGCTGTAATTTGAATTGAAAGCAATATCTCTTAAATTTATTATACCTTGAGAATAGTGAGTGCTTTAGTTGTGATGCTTAGTCTTAGTGTTTGACTCTTGTATAAGTACCTTAAATTGTATGATCTTAACTTTTATTAACTGCTTTTACTAGAGTGTCTTGATAGTCCACTCCTGAGCGAGTTATGTGTCGTGTGTGTGTGAGGTTTTGTGTTATTCTGTGCATTGCATTTGATGTCTAGAACTTGCCCCGTGTGTTTGCAAAGCGAAATAGTAGTTTTATTCAGTCTTGGAAGTGATAAAGGCATTCTTTGTTGAGCCAGTGATATGCTTAATTGGATTACAGGCTCAAATGCAAAGAAGTGATAAAGGCATTTCTTTGTTGAGCTTGTAATCCAGTTTCTTTGAAAACCACATTACAAGCCTTACCCCTTTGTTTGAATTGACCATCTATTTGAACCATTTACCTCTCGTGAGCACTTGAATTTGTTATGAACTTTGTAGAAGTTGAAGTGTGGGGTGGTTGGTTTGGCTTTTGAATGGAACTATTGAACTAAGGAGAAAGGTGCAATGTTTTGAAAAAGAAAGAGCCACTTGAATTGAAAAAGTAAAGAAACAATAAGTGTATGATTGTGAAAAATATTCTTTGATAGTGGTAACTTGATGTAATTGTGCTTAAAGAAGTAGGGAGTTGATGTATAATGATTTGAAAGTGGAGTTATGGTTGGACATAATGTGGAGTATTGAACAATGAATTGTATGTATTAAAGTGCTTAGGGAGGTGTAGTCACTCTTATATCCAAATGTATCCTACCCATCCCGTGGCCTACATTACAACCAAGTAAAGTCCTAATTGATTCTTGACTGAATGAGCTCAATTACTAGAATAGTACACTACGGGAAAGCCTATGGTACGTCTTTTGTGATATATGAATGTTGTTTCTGAGAGTGAGTGAATTCTTTCTATCTCGAGTCCTAATTGTTCTTAAATTTTATTGTGTGTGGAACTACTCTTTATTGTTGTGTGAGGGCACTTGATTCGTGAAGGAAAGGTAATACTTAACCTCTGTGTTAGAGTAAGTGAGCGAGTTATAAAAATGCGTGGTGCTTTTGAGTCAAATCTTGAGGCGAGGATGTTACAGTATTGTGCTTAATCTTATTTAAATATTCTTGGTGTGATGAGTTAGGGGAGTTGTTAAAAAAGGTCGTGTTTATATGAAGTGTATTTTGGTTGCTCGAGGATGAGATATAGTTTAAGCGTGGGGTGTTAATGGTAGGCTATAATTGCGTATTTTAGTCGCTTATTGCACTCTAATTCACTGCACTTTATCATGTTTGAGCTTCAATCGACAGTATTTTGTACTTATTGTGTGTTTATGTCTTGTAGGAGTTATTCCAAGCTATGTAGATGTTGTGGAATGAATTCAAGTGATTCGAAGCTTTGAAGTCTGAGTAAAAACCCAAGGGATTAAGCCGGGATCGAGTTTGGGGTCGCGGACCAAGTATGGATGAAAAGCAAGATTCAATCTGTACTCTAAGAAAAATGGCTTGCCGCGGCTTCCCCAATATCCTATTGTCTGTCAGAATATAGCTCTCTTGATTTCCCCGATAGCCCCGCATGGCGCGTCGCCCCATGCTGCGCGCCTGTGCAAAATTTATAGAGTGAAAATCCTATTTCGAGTAGGAGAAGGTGATGTCGTCTAAGTCCGATCCTACTTGGTATAAATACATGAAAAAATATTATTTTTGGACTTTTGACGCCTAAGGAGGCTAAGGGGGAGTTGGAAGAACGCGAGCACAAGGATTTAATCATTCCTTCCTCACTCAAGACCCGAGTTTGGATCGAATTTATGTTTTTCTCTATTTTAACTTTATTTGTGAGGAATTGCTCCATGTCAAGGGAGTAGTTCTATTTATGGTTTGATGTATCTGGTGTATTGATGATTCTTGTGGATTATAACTCTAATTTTATGTATTAAATCGTTTTTGGATGATTTAATTGTTGCATCTATATTCACTAGTTCGTGTAATCGAGAGAGGCATAACTTGTGATATCATTGCATTATATTGTTGGTTGAGTTCTTTTATTCTTCTTAATAATTGAGAGATCCTAGTTGAATCATTGATAAACCTAGTTAGGAGGATAATCGAGAGAGGTTCTCCTAATGAACAATCCACTACGCATTCTTGCATATCTTCGCGTGCTTAAAACTGTTCATCTTGTGAGGTTAAGACTTAATCAAGAAAGGAGTTTTTGCTGTACGTTTGAACTAATATTTGAGTGAATTCGAGAGATTTACTTGAACATTCGAAGCGAACTATGTAGAGTTAGATCCCAAAAAATTATCTTGCACCTATCCCATCCAAACCTATCTTCTCACATTGATAACCTTCTTTGCTTGTTTATTGATGCGATTTTCATTAGTCAATAGCTTTAGATTCTTACTTAATTTTATTTAGAAACCATATAAATCTCCATTGTTGATCATCTTGGATAGCAACCAGCTAGAAACCACGGGAATACTGTTTAAATTCAATCCATGTGGATACGATATTATACTATACTATATTTGACTAGCGAGCATAATTTAGGTGTGTGTTTCGAGCTTGTAGCCTCACACGACCAATGATAGTATCTAACATAAGAATATAGTATCATATACGCACCTAACGGATGTGATGTCTCAGTCTGATCCTCCTCCAGAAGCGGAAACAAGTGAGGAGACCTAGACTTCATGTCTTCTTTAGCTTCCTAAGTCGTCTCCTCCAAATTCTTGTTTCTCCAAAGTACTTTGGCCGAAGCTACATCCTTTGTTCTCAATCTCCGAACTTGTCTATCTAGTATGGCAATGTGAGCTTCCTCATATAGTAGCTTCTCTGTAACCTGAACATTGTCAACTGGAACGACTCTAGACGGATCTCAAATACACTTACGGAGCATAGACACATGAAAGACTGGATCTACAAACTCCAAGTTGGAAGGAAAGTCTAACTCATATGCTACCTGGCCTACTATGCATATAATCTTATAAGTTCAAGTGTACCGAGGCCTAAGCTTTCCTTTCTTACAACATCTCATAACATCTTTCATCGGTGATACTTTAGGAATACCCAGTTGTCTACTTGAAACTCCAAGTCTTGTCGTCGATTATCTGCTAGGACTTTTGATGACTCAGAGCTGCTAATAGCCTTTCTCGTATAAGCTTAATCTTCTCAACTGCCTGTTGTACCAGCTCTGGTCCTACTAACTTAGTTTTCCTAACATCGAACCTTTTGATAGGTGACCTACACTTTTGTTTGCAAAGAGCTTCATATGGAGCCATCTGAATGATGGAATGACAGCTATTATTATATGCGAACTCAATAAGCAGAAGATGATCATCCCAGCTACCCTAGAAGTCTATCACACAAGCCCGTAGCATATCCTTAAGTGTCTGAACAGTACGCTCAGCCTGACCGTCTATCCCGGGATGAAATGATGTACTAAGACTTACCTGAATCCCCAATCCTTTTTGGAAGGACCTCCAGAAATTAGCTGTAAACAGAGCACCTCTATCTGAGATAAAAGATATAGGGAAAACCATGAAGTCGTACTATCTCCTTAATGTAAAGCCTTGCATAATCCTCTGCCGAATACATAGTCCTGACAGGCACAAAATCGGCTGATTTTATACGTCTATCAATAATCACCCATATAGAATCGAGCTTACGCGGGGTATGAGGTAAGACAGTGATGAAATCCATATTAGTTACTTGCCATTTCCAAGTCAGAATCTCTATAGCCTACAATAATTCACCAGGTTTCTGATGCTCAATCTTAACCTGCTGACAATTAGGGCACTGAGCAACAAACTCTGATATATCCTTCTTCATTTCGTCCCACCAGTATATTTCCCTAATATCATGATACATCTTCGTCGCTCCTGGATGAACAGAATAACGAGAATAGTGAGTTTCTCCATGACCTGCCGGCGCAGTGCTGCCACGTTAGGAACACATAATCGACCTCGATATCTGAGGACTCCATCTCCTGTAATCTCAAATGGTGTCTTCTCCTTCTAACGCAATGTATCTCTGTAATGAGGAAGCACATGATCCTTATAGTGATGTTCCTTCACTTCAGTTACTAAAGAGGATGTTGCCGTGTCCTGAATAGTAACTCTGGTATCACCTGAATCCAATAATCGAACTCCAATACTAGCTAGCTGATGAATCCCATGGGCTATCTCACTCTTCTCTGGCTATAATTATGATAGGTACCCATATATCTATGGCTAAGGACGTCGGCTACTACATTCTCCTTCCCTAGATGGTATAAAATATCGACATCATAGTCTTTCAGTAGCTGCAACCATCGCCTCTAACGTAAATTCAATTCCTTTTGCTTGATGATATACTTAAGGCTCTTATGATCCTTATAGAGATCAAAATGAATGTCAAACAAATAGTGACTCCACATCTTTAGTGTATGAATTATCGCAGCTAACTCTAAATCGTGGTCGGTTAATTCTTCTTGTGCTTTCTTAGTCGTCTAGAAGCATAAGCAACAACCTTACCATGCTGCATCAATACACAACCCAGTCCAATGCGTGATGCGTCACAATAGATAGCACAACCATCGGTTCCCTCTAGGAGTGCCAAAACTGGTGCTTAAGTCAATCTATCTATCAGTGTCGTGGGTCTACGCCAAGTCTTCACTGCCTAAATCTTCTATGTATCAACCCAGATACCCTCACATGAAATAATATGCCGAAGGATAGCTACAAAATTCAACCAGAATTCACATTTAGAGAATTTTGTGTACAACCTCCTTTTTTGTAGAACTGAGCATAGTACACAAATGATCTACATGCTCAGTCTCTGAACGGGAATAAACCAAAATATCAACTATAATTACAATCACAAACAACTATAGAAAGGGTATGAACACACGGTTCATCAAGTCCATAAATACTGCTGGGGTATTGTTCAAACCGAACAACATAACAACATACTCAAAGTGCCAGTATCTGGTCCTGAATGTTGTCTACGTAATATCTTTCTCTTTAACCCTTACATGATGGTACCCAGACCTCAAGTCTATCTTCGAGAGACGCCTGGCACCCTGCAACTGATCAAATAAATCATCAATCCTCAGGAGCAGATACTTATTCTTGATCGTCGCCTTATTCAACTGCTTGTAATCAATACACATCCGCAAGGAACCATCTTTCTTTCTCACTAATAACACAGGTGCTCCCAACGGTGATGTACTAGGTCTGATAAATCCTTTTTCAAGCAAATCCCTCATTTGTTCTTTTAACTCTCTCAGCTCTGTAGGTGCCAGTCTATAAGGAGAAATAGACATCGGCTGAGTATCCGGTAGTATGTCAATAGCAAACTCAATCTCTCGCTTTGGCGGAAGGCCTGGAAGCTCTTTGGGGAAAACATTGGGAAACTCATTAACCACCGGGATAGACTGAAGGCTAGGTGACTCTGCTTTCACATCTTGTACTAGAACTAGGTGATAAATATAGCCCTTTCTGATCATCTTCCTTCCCTTGAGATATGAAATAAACCTACCTCTCGGCAATGCAGAATTACCTTTCTACTCGAGAACTGGCTCCCCTTGAAACTGGAAATGAACCATCTTTGATCTACAATCAACGTTAGCATAACAAGAAGCCAATAAATCCATACCTATTATAATATCAAATTCTACCATATCTAACTCAATCTGGTCTGCTACTGTAGAATGACTATGAACTACCACTATACAATCTCTATATACGTGTCTAGCTATCACTGGATCCCCAACAGGTGTAGACACCTCAAAAGGTTTACTCAACTCAAGTTCTATCCCAAACTTACTAGCAACCAACGGAGTGACATACGATAAGGTGGAACCTAGATCAATCAATGCATATACATCACATGAGGAGACTAATAATATACTTGTAACAACATCAAGCGACGACTCCTGATCCTGTCGACTCGCTAATGCATAAATGCAGTTCTGAGGATCGCTCAAGCTAGATGCTCCACTTCTGCCTCTACCACGACCTGCCGGTGCCTGTTAACCTTGCCCAGGGGGCCGTACTGATAATGACAAACCAGCTACAAATCCCGCTGGCTGAACTATACCTGCTCCACCTCTCGTCGGACAATCTCTCAACCCCACAAGGCACTGCCCGGCATACTGCTTACAACACTGAGCACATCGTGGTCAGGGCGTCCTCATCTAACTTAACTCACCCCTATACTGAGAACTAGAGGCCCTGAAACTCTGACCGGGCCTTGAATATGTGGAACGATCAAATCTCCTACTGGCAAACTAAGGGAGTGCACTAGCCGATGGCTAGACTGGATACCTTAGGTACTGTTGTCTCTGACCACCTCAAAACTCACCAGAAGAACCTGCAGATCTCGCTCTCTTACTCTAGCCCTTATAATGCTCATGATCGGCCCTCAGCTTTTGCTTACGCTCCTCTACATCCCGAGCGTATGCCTGAATATGAGAAATATCTATGCCTGGCTGAAGTGAGACCGACATAGAGTCATTTAGTAGGTGCGGCTCCAACCCCATCACCAACCGGTGAATCTGATTCTCCATCTTAGCTACTATAGTGGGAGCATACCTCGCCAAAGATTCAAACTGAAGGTTGTACTCCCGAACACTTATATTTCTCTGTCGAAGGGTCAAGAACCTATCAACTCTGGCCTGTCTAAGCTTTGGTGGCAAATAATGACGAAGAAAAGCCTTTGTCAACTTCTGCCATACTGCTGGAAGGGCGTCCTCACCTCTGGACAATTCCCAAGACTCGTACCAATTAACTGCAACATCTCGAAGTCCATAGGAAGCTAGCTCCACTGACTTAGTCTCTGTATCCTTCATTACCCTCAAAGTCCTCTGCATCCTATCGAGAAATACCTGAGGGTCCTCGTTTGGATCTGCTTCAGTGAATATCGAAGCGTCCAAATTAATGAAATCACAAACCCTCGCACTAATGGCCCTATAAGCATGACCAATACCTACCTCCTGGCACTGAACCTGTGTGGCCACTTATCGAGTCAATAGCTTAATAGCATCTCTCATCTCCTGACTCGATGCATCTGGTTGAGGAGCTGGGGGTACTGGGGCAGGAGCTGGAGGTGGTCCCCCTTGGATCTAGTCTGGAGAGGGCGGGGTATGTGAAGTCTGAGATTGAGTCTCACTTTGAGACTCTCCCCGAGCCTTGGTAACTCGTGGCGCTCGACTCGTAGTCTCATAAGCCACAAACTTGCCCTTCTGGAGAGTTGTCGCCTTCTTAGGCATCGGTAAAAGAGCATAACATATTGTTAGGAAAATGAATCCATATATCGCATGATCTAAGATAAGAAGGGAAGATAACATCCTATATGTCCTGCAACCTCCTGTTTATAAGTGTGGCGCACAACACACTCATAAACAGGACTCTACTATATATATAT
>MCJB01018218.1:0-53146 GCA_002018475.1 Nicotiana obtusifolia | reverse complement strand
AGAAATATTATATGACGAAGTGAAACCTATTATTCAAGTTATCAAGATTGGACTTACAAGAGACATGATTATACCAGAACAGATTGACATACAACCAGAGATACCTAAAGCAGGGATTCCAGAATTCTTTGCAAATAAAAGACTTATTGGACTTGCTACGATACTCAGTGAACTAGCAAATACCTACATGAATGAATTACCTATGTGGACTTACTACTCGCGAGAGCAGACTATGATATATTCACACTCCAGAGAAATAAAGAAACAAGACATGGAAGATATACGTCAATGGGTTATTAGCCTGTTGAAACCAGAACAACTACCTATTACAAGAGCTATTAAAAAGAATTTTATTTCAGAAGACTTAGTAGCAAGATACTGCAGAATTATAGGACCAAAATATCCAGACCACATATGTTCAAAATGTAATGGAGAAGATAATGTCATTCCAGAATTCAACATGGAGTAATTTTTCAAAAATCCTGGAAGACTCTACATAACACCTACAACAATCAACAAGGAGATGGCCGACAAAGAAAAATATGACAGAAGAAAAGAAGACATAAAGCAAGAGATGACAGCTACAACAACGAGATAAAGAAAGCATCTATGTAATTAGTCAAAAGTAGAATAGTGTTTTACTTTTGCTTTTTAATCTTTAATTTTCAGTCGTCCAAATGTAAAGAAAAGAACGAATAATTTTTTAACTTTTTAACTTTTAATTAGGACCGCCCATTTGTAAAGTTAAAGGGCATTTAGGACATTTTAGTTAGCAGTTTTTCTTTTATAAATAGAAGGAAGACAAGGAGAGGGAAGGGGGACTTCTGGAGGTAACTCTGCTCTAAAAACCCTCTCCACTCTTGTAAACATATATTTCCATAAATAAACTACTTGTTTATACATAAATGGAGCACTTATCGGAAACTATCTCAAATACCTCATCAGATGATCTACTTACAACGGTATGTTCATTTATCGTTATGAATAGCTAAACTTATATATTCCTGATAATCTCTTAATTGTTATACTTGTTTAATCATGTTATAGTATTGTTCTGCTGAATATCTTTAGCAAGTTTGCCATATGAGTTAGTAGGCTGAGAGTAGTCAAGCCTAAGCTATGCCATCCTAGTGTGGAAACCGGAGAAGGCAAAGAAAACCGTGTTTAGGGGAGTACACAATGTTGAGGCGCTGCTAGGGTAGATGATTGAAGCCGAAAAAGTATAGTAGTAACTAGACGAGATATTCAGAACAACTCTAGTATAAGATGATAAAACTGGAATAACATACATAGAGATTAAAGGGAATAAATTGTTTAGAATATATGAACATGATGAATACTTACTTGTTAGATAATAATCAACAATATAAAATACTGCTACTATATCTACTTAAGGATCTTAATAATGATGTTAAAAGAAACATATTTGACCTGTTACTTATAGAAGAAATAACAGAATTTACTGAAAACAATGCAACTATTAAATCAACAATGGTATGAATTTAACATAGATTTATATGACCTAGATATCTACTCAGATTAATGATAAATTACGAATACTTAGAATATTGGATAGAAACTATGAAAAACCTAGACTTATTAGAAAAACTACTTACAGATAATATAACAAACTACCTTAGAACACAAGATGTAGAATATTTAGAATTTATTTACGAAAATGTTAAAGAAATAAGAAGATTAATACCACTAAAACAAGAATATTATGAAAAAGCCTTCCCTAACCATTAGAGATAACAGAAACAACAGAATGAATTCTTCTACCCCAAAAATGGTTAATTAATCTGTAGAATACTTATTTATTCGTCTAAAATGTGATACTTATTATCTGTATATTTGTTAAATCACTGGGAATACGAAGCAGTCTGTTAAACGAAAAATTTCAGCTGAAGAAACAATATTTAATAATACCAAGCTCGTCAATGCATCTGTAGCTTGATGATTTAGTTTCAATCCAAATTTGCAAGTTTATATACAACTACAGATTGGAAATTAAATGTGGTTTTTAACTATATATTAGATTATATTACTTGAAAATCATATGAAGTCCATTCATATCTGATGGTTTTATGGGGAAATCCTCACAAACTTGTGCTGAGTTTTCAGAGTACTTCACAATTTTGTCCTCATATTCAACTTATGGTGAGATTGTTGACATATCTTAAGAGCATGGGTTGTGCAGATTATTGTAGTACATACTTACATGTAGTGAAATGTCTATTTATTTAAACTATTTAAGATTCTACAGCTGATTAAGGTGTTGGGAGATATTTTTTGATAACATGATGTCTTTAGGATTTGAATTGAGTCCTGCAATGATAGGTCTCTTAGCCCCTTTTCCTTCTTTAATACAGACATTGCTATATTCAGCCAAAAAATATAATACATTAATGATCTTTTGCCTTTTCAGTTCTTGATGACTTGGTCTTCTTCTAACATGCTTTATGGAAGTAACTCTTAATAGTGTTGTAGACCAACAAGAAGTCAAAGTTTGTTGTTGTCCTGAAGAAGAAAATGATGTAATTGGAGCTCTTATTGGTATTCAAGCCCGTGGTTGCTGCGCTTCTCCTCACTAACTTCAAGTTAGTTCATCCATTTATTTCCGTTCTTTTTTTGTTTGTTCTGAGATGATAATATAATTGTTAAGGTATTATAACGAATACTACACTTATATTGTAATACTCGGAGATTAAGAAGCTCATGGATTAAAAAGTGGACTAACTTTTGAAGTACTTATTGTTAAAGTAATTCCGAATTTCTTTCTCATAATAATAATAATTTTTTAATGATCATTATTAAGGTGATTAGATAATAGAGTGCGGTTTAATACAGAGATTATACTAAACGGATAGTAGATTACATGTTCTTGTTCCAGTCCTTATAGTATTAGTGTTTCCTCTATGTCATTGAAATAGTTGTGGTAAAGGAGGTTCGTTTATTATTTATTATTGATTTTAGAAAAGTCAGTCAATACTCAATAGTTGAAACTCATTTTCTAAACTTCTTTTAAGATTAAGATACCATTGAAAATTTCAATTGTGAACAACTTACGAGACAGAGCAGTCATGGGCCATACAGTACATGACTACATTCAATAGCACTGTAGGAATTATTTGGCCTTGAATCAATTATCTGAATATTCTACGTAAGTATGTGTTGCTTACAAGTAACAAGTTGCCTTAGTGTGGCATCTGATCCATTGCAACTGCAAGAGTTTGGTTAGCTTTTAGGAATAGAAAGTCCATGAACTTGTGTAGATTGATATTTAATAAATAGTAAGTTCACAGCTGTGGTAACTTATCTTCCACTGCCTGGATTGTTGGTCTGATGGTGTTGTGCATTAGACAGTTACTTTATGATATCTTTCATGAAGCAGTAAAGTTGGTTTTTCTACGTCATATGACTAACTAGGTATACTAGGAACCAATTTATACTTTAGAAGTCAAATTTCGCAAAGAGTTCATGCTTTCCTTTTAGATCGACCTCATTGAAATAGTATGGAACTCAGTTAGTGTTTTAGTAGATGCTTTCATTCAAATTTGGTCTCTAATTATGATAAAAGGGTTATCTGTTTTCTTACTTGAAGAAGTGGGTGATTTATTATCAGATTCTGCTAGGAATGAGTTGCTTGTTACAGCTGCCACTAACTATTTTGCCACTACTGCTACTTTTATTGTCACTATGCATTAGTCATCATAGCCATTGCCAAGTTCAGAATTATGTGATATCTCAAAGATCGCCAACATTATTATAGTGTTATCAAGTGCTTAAATGGTTAAACATACGCTTTGGCTGATAGAAAGCAAAAGAACTCCTACTAGTTTTTTCTTGAGATAGTAACATATAAATTACTCCTGCTAGTTATTTCGCCATCGTCACACAATGGTTACTTGGATCGACATTTTAAAAGGCCTTCTATATGCTTCCCTAAGACAGACATGCATGACTGAAATACATCTTTGGAAAGTCATGTCTTTATAAGGAGCTTTAATGTATTGAAAGTCTCTACGGACTCATTCGTTTAATACTTGTCTTTGAAGAGATGCAGTTCATGAGTTTCATCAAAGCAATAGATTTTCTGCAGTTCTCACCTTCTAATTCTATCTGTATATCTAACCTAATTTTACAGTGTTTGAGTTCATACAACCATTAGCGTGAATTGTGTTTTGTCAACTTTGTTTTGCTTTGTGTATTTTTGACAAATAAAATATCCAATCCCATATCATCTCTCATATTGATGTTCTTGTTATTTTGTTATTCTATTTTCTCATTTCTTAATGTCTTTCTAATACATGTATATGACAAAGACCCAAACTGACTAGTTGTCCCATGCAGTATGATGTAGTTGCTCCTGACACTGTCTCGGTCAGTTCACTGTTATCGCAGTTTCTTTTCCCAACATTGCATGAGCATTGTGTGTTCTCTTTTACTATATGAAAGAATTGACTTATCTAATAATAATTTCAAGCAAGCTCCAACTAGCCTGGAATTGAAGATTATTGTATTTCATCTATTGTCATAGTTATTTTTATAATTTCAGGTTATACAATCTGATGGTCGATAATTTAGCGGGTGAAAGATTTCATATGACGAAGAGTTGCAGAAATTGTTTGAAGTTTGTAATTCGTTAAGATTAGTTATATAATGAGATTAGCTATTTAGTTCAAACAATTTTAAGTTTATTTTTTAAGTTACTGTGATATTAATATTTTGGAAGTACTTCCTTTTGTTTGTTAAGATTTAACGAGATATATTATGGTTTGATGAATTAATATTGATATATTTTGTTATTTGCATTATTTGTTGATCGAATTTAGTAGCTATATTCATGGGGGTTGAACTTACCGTTATAGCTTGTGACTTTTAGCGCCAATTTAACATGATATACTGACTATAAAATGGACGATAAAAGGGCAAATTAAGACGTTTATACAGGAATATTGTAGCCATTATATTGCTATTAATGATGACTTTTAACGGCATTTTAATTGAGTTTAAAAGAGCATAATAATACGTTTTTAGAAGAGATATTAGTGCCACTCTAACTGTCACAAAACAATTACCGCTAAATGTATGGATTTTTAGCGATAGTTGTTTTAACTTTAGCGGCTATATAAATGGACGTTAAAGGAGCATTATTAGCCTTTTTTAGAGTGGGTTTAACAGCCATCATAATTGCCGCAAATATTTGCCGTTAAAGAAAATGCGTTTTAGCGGCAATAAGTCATACTCTTTAACAGCTTTTGGGAGAAACGCCACTAAAGGCTTTACCGACCCGGCTTCAGCGGCTAAACACCAATTGCCGGTAAATAATATAGCGGCTAATTTTTGTTGCCGCCAAAGGCCTTTTTTGTAGTAGTGAAATGAATTTCAGAGTATTCTCGATGATCTCTACCATGGTTTGAGACGGATATTTCATACCAGCGTGAGGAGCATGTTGAGTATTGTGATTTTCTACTGGATGGGATCATGTGAAAGGTTCTTGGCTAATTGAGTATATAGTTTGCTTGTGACTCAGAGTTGATTATAAGATTCTCGTACTTTTCATATGATGGCATGATAGATGTGGTATGTTGTGTGGGATTGAGATTTGCAGGAGCAAGGTCATAGTTCAATTTTGGAAGGGAAGGTAATGAATTTTTAGACAACATGGACGATTTTCGATGTTACGATGAATGCTATAACTACTTGGTAATGCCTGAGGAGGGTGCACATTCATAAAGACGCACTGTGTTTTGACTTATGGATGCTTCATTGATATTGTGTTACTCGCTTGGTTGATCGACTGCTGATGTTCAGATTTTGCTATGTGGTATGGAAGAATTGTAGAAGTATTTCTCGTAGGGATGATTATTTATGAGAGATGTGTTAGTCATTCGAGTGGTGGAGTTGGGATCGGCTACAGCGAATCATGTGTTCTATGGATTTGGATACTGGGAGTTCTTAGAAGCAGATTATCTCGGGGTTGCGGACTGTGAAGATGTGACCAAAGTTAGCTAGATGGTGGTACGTGTTATGGTTAGATCATTATGGACTTTTGGAGGGCTATTTATCCATTTGGGGATGACCGAAGTTAATTTGGGGGCCCATTGGTAGGCCCAATGAGGATGTGCATTCTACACTGGGTCAGATTTGATGACTTAGAACTATTTGTGCTGAGGCGTGTGGCATTCAGTTAGAGTTGAATTTGTTAGTTTTCAGATATGTTCTATGAGTTACTCTTTTATGCTACGAGGGGTTTTGATTTATTGGTTATGTGCACACATGATGCGGCTCTGTTTGCGGCCTTGCAGCAAAATTCGAGCGAGATGGTTATTGGGGTGTTGGATGGTTGATTGTGCCTTGGTTATGTTCTTTCCGAGCTGTGGTATATTGTGTTATTGCTTCTTTATGGTTATTGTCATGCACTTCGTGTACTTGATGCCGAATTGCGTGTGGTTGTTGATTTTGAGCATTGCGGCTTGAGGTATTTCATATGGGCCGGTGTTTGGATAGGGTCGCGCACTACAGTGAAGTTATGTTGGGATATGATCCGTTGTATTAGATTCGTGTGTTTTGATTTTACGGTGTGTGATGGGTTCTTAGCATTGCGCTGTGGTGATAGTTATTGAGCTTGCGGGATGATTCTCTCATTTGAGTCATTTTCCATGTTTGAGTACACTTGAACTGTTGCATATTGGTGCACAGATTGCACGATTTTTGGCTTAAGGTTGTATTGGTGTGGCATGTCAGTAGGGCGACTGTATTTGATAAGATGAGGTCGTCAGACCTAGAATGGGTGCTATTAGATTTGATTGTGGTATATTGGAAGGATAATGTCGTTGATCGGCTTAGAAATTGGCTATAGTTCTTGTCGAATGAGAGGGAGCTCTATAACTTGTTGATCTGATGAGTGGTTATGAGTTTTTGCGTGTTTCTTTCATCATCAGCAGTGTACCAAGGTTTCAAATGAGGTTTTACTTGATATGAAGTTTATTATCGGTATTGGGTTTGTTTGAGCAACTACTATAATCGGGAATTATTGCGACAAGTATGTGAGTTGTGTGGTGTATCATGTGATTAAATCTTGGGTTATGGTTACGGCTCGATATAGCTTATTCAGACTTATACTGTGTGTAAATGCGAGATTCAAGTCGTGTAGGAAATTTCGGATGTTGGAAATTAGATTATGAGGTTTACAGACTAAGGTTGGAGTAATGATCTTCAGTTATCTTGTGTTGTTGGGTCTATATGGAATAGGGTGATGTGGGATCACACCCGGGTATGCGCATGGTAAGATTACATAGCGATTTGATAGCTTTGGAACGACTCTTTGCACGTTTGAGGACGAATGTATGTTTAAGTGGGGGAGAATGTAACGACCCGTCCTGTCGTTTTGAGCACTAGCATTCCGTTCAGCTATTTGGAGTCTCGATTAGCTTCGTATGATGTATTATAACTTGAGTGTATTGTCGGTTTTTGTTTTCAAGTGTTTCAGAATTAGTTTAAAAGAATGAATTCCATGTTTGAAGCTTTAAGTTGAAGAGTTGACCGAGTTTAACTTTTTAGTATTTGACGTCGGATTGGGGTTTCGATGGTTCCGTTAGGTCCAGATGGTGATTTTGGACTCGGGCATGTGCCCGGATTTGCATTTGGATATTTCCAGTAGGTTTCAGCGCTAATTGGCGAAAGTTGGAAATTTGAAGGTTTGGAAAGTTCATAAGTTTGATCGAGAGTTGACTTTGAGGATATCAGATTCGGATTGTGGTTCTGTAAATTTGAATAACTTCGTAATGTCATTTGAAACATGTGTGCAAAATTTGTGTTTATTCTGAATTGATTTGATATGTTTCGGCACGAGATTTGGAAGTTGAAAATTTAAAGTCCATTAAGTTTGAATTGATGTGCGATTCGTCGTTTCGATGTTGTTATGCATGATTGAGGCCTCGAGTAGGTCTGTGTTATTTTATGGGACTTGTTGGTATATTTGGAGGGGGTCCCGAGGGGCTCGGATGGGTTTCGAACGAGGTTTGGATCGTTTCGGATTATATTGGCTAAGGCTGGTTTGGCAGTGGTGCGACCGCATCTACGATGGGTTTGGTCGCTGGTGCGCGATGGCAGAAGCGAAGGGAGCATTGCAGAAGCAAGTTTGGCTGGACTGTTGCTGGGTCGCAGGTGCAAAGGATAGACCGCATCTGCGAGGTCGCAAATGCGAAGAATGGTCGTAGGTGCGATGGATGGAAAGGGGAGCTGGAGGACGCAAATGCAGTGCATTTTGCGTAGAAGCACCATCGTAGAAGCACGAAAAGGATTGCATAAGCGATGGTTTGCTGGGTTCAGAGATTTTCGCGGAAGCAAAATTTATACCGTAGAAGCGGAGGTCGCAGATGCGACGAAGTGATCGCGTATGCGATCAAGCTTGGGCAGAAGCTATATTTTGAGATTTTGGTCGTTTTATTCACATTTTCAGATTTTGGAGCTCAGCTTGGGCGACTTAGGAGAGAAATTTCACCTCATGAATTGGGGTAAGCATTCTTAACTCGGTTGTGAATAGATTTCGTGAATTAATTTATCATTTTCGGTGTTTGGTTAGTGATTTTGAAGGAGAAACTGGAGGTTTTGTCTATAATTTCATAAAATGAATTTTCGAGTTTTGAACACCGATTCGGAGTCGGATTTGAGTGAAACTAGTATGGTTGGACTCGTAATTGAATGGGTTGTCCGATTTTGTGATTTTCTTCGAGTTTCGAGGTGCGGGCCTGAGTTTGACTTTTTAGTTGACTTCAGGTTTTTGATTAAATATTCGACCTTTATCATTTGGAATTGTTTTCTTAGGCATTATTTGATGTATTTGAGTTACTTTTGGCTAGTTTTAAGCCGTTTGAAGGTCGGTACGCGCGGGATGGCATTTCTGGAGCATTGTTTGGCTTTCTTGGTATTTGTCTTGGCTTGTTTGAGGTAAGAATCCTACCTAAACTTGGTTGAGGCACTAGTTGCCTGAATTATTTGTGATCGCTACATGCTATAGGTGCGTTGTTGCGCCATACTTGAGGTTATGAAGAGGCTAATTCCCTGAATAAACTTGGTAATTACTATTTCTGTGATAAATTGCCGATTGAGCTATGATAGCACACATCACATGCCTACACTTTAGTATGTTATTATATCAGTCCAGGAGCATGAAATCTGATATTTATCCATTATATACGCGTGTTATTGTATACTTGCTTCTGTGTGATACGATTTGGACGGGATGCTTGTGACCATGCCAGGCAGATTATGACATTATGCCTGTGACCATGCCGGGTGGATTGTAATATTATTCTTGTGACCACACTGGGCGGATTATGATATTATATCTTGTGAGTTGTCCATGCGGATCCAGATATTGATACTATAGCATGTGAGTTGTCCGTGCGGATCCAGATATTGATACTATAGCACGTGAGTTGTCCGTGCAATCTAGATATTGATACTATAGCACGTGAGTTGTCCGTGCGGATCCAGATATTGATACTATAGCACGTGAGTTTTCGGTGCGGATCCAGTTGTTGATACTATAGCGCGTGAGTTGTCCATGCAACATATGAGTTGTCCGTGCGGATCCAGATATTGATACTATAGCACGTGAGTTATCTGTGCGAATCTAGATATTGATACAATAGCATATGAGTTTTTAGTGCAGCACGTGAGTTGTCCGTGCGGTTGATATTGATGTGAGCTCTGGGAGAGTTGGTTACCATTATTGGATCGGGTTGCGCGCCGTAACGGGATGATATTTGGTTATTGCATTTCATCTATACCTGTAAATCCCTTGACTCATTACCTGATTTACTTGCATATCTTCCTTATATGCTGGATTGTTGTCTGAGCAGAACACTTTAAAACCAAGAATTGTGAGCATCAAAAAAATGGTTTTACTTGAGATTTTCCTGATTTGATCATATACCTGCTCTATACTTGTCGAAATTTTGAACTGCACAGGTGTTAGTGAGTATCATCTATAGTTCTTGCTTCTTTTATCTCGCCGAGGTTAGTTAGGATACTTATCGAGTACGTGGGGTCGGTTGTACTTACACTACACTTCTACACCTCTCGTGCAGATCCTTGTGTTGATGTTACTGTGTACGGGGAGGGCTGATATTGAAGATGTACATGCGTTCCAGTTATGGATATCACTTGTCCTTGGTAGAATTAGATTTGGATTCTGTTCATTTACATTTCAAACAGATGTTGTAATTATTTCAATCCAGTTTTTTTGTAAAAATATAAGTCTTAGTGGCTCATGACTTGTACTACCTGTCCTTGAGAATTCTTTGTGTTACAACACATATTCGCGTACGTTAGATCACGCCGTAAGTTACTCGACGTAAATCAGAGAAGAGATTATCTTTGAGATGATAAGAAGTTAATCATATTGGTCATAAATGATACAAGGGTGTATAAGAGTGGTCAACAAGTATTAGAAGTTAAACGAATCAAGGATGTTGTAACCTGTATTTTCGGGTAAAACTAGAGGTGCTTAATATTCCCAAGAGGTCTTGTTTTAAAGTATTTGAATCATATAATATCCGTATCATAAGTCTTGAAATCAAATGAGTTATGAAACAAAAGTCGTTGTCGCAACTTACGTTCATAATTTTACTTAAACTTTAGGTCAAATGTTACTAAGCTTTTCTCCAAATGTACTTGGAATTATTGGGTGATCTACCCACAAAATTGGAGATCTATGAGTCTAGTTTCTACCGCATTAAACCGTTCATCGATATGACATCGTAGTAGAGATAAATTCGCATTTTCACGAGACTGCGGCAAGCAGCTCTCTATGGGGCCCACATAGACGGTTGAGATATATTGATATATATCAGACTCCTTAACCCCGTTTTAACTCATTATTTTTCATTCTCTTTAGACCCTAGACTCCTA
The DNA here is from genome assembly GCA_002018475.1 of Nicotiana obtusifolia. Lineage (NCBI taxonomy): Eukaryota > Viridiplantae > Streptophyta > Magnoliopsida > Solanales > Solanaceae > Nicotiana > Nicotiana obtusifolia. Next base: position 42,223 of record MCJB01018218.1, on the reverse strand, counting down.
AAAACACTCTCTCAAAGTTCTCTCATGATCCAAAACCCAAACAAAGGGCAAACAACAAAAATCAAGGTTCTTCTCGTTGTTGCTGATTTTTGTGTGGTTCCAGCTCGTGTGGGAGGTTGTTTTAAGTGGTTTATGCTCTGTAAAATATTCCCACAAGTTTTTAATATCAAACCTAGGTGATCTTAAGCCTTCCAAAGTGATTCTAGCATCGAAAAACCCTAACTGATTGCTAGTTTCACTTCCTTGTTCTTGTGGCAGCATTGGAAGGATATTTCGTGGTGAACTAAGGTCAAATTGGAGTTGTTATATCTGTTTAAAAGCAGGTAACCTCTTACTCTACATGTATGTAAGATAACCCAAGTTGCGGCTAAGTCGTCGAAGCTAGAACTTGTGAGTTATCTATCGAATGGCTTGTTAGTAATGTTGTAGGTTGGTGGACTGTTTTGGGAGGCTTAATATGATTATTATTGATGTTGTTTGGGATGTTTCATGATTGTTTTAACTTGTTTGAAGTCATATAAATAGGGGAGGTGCTGTCCGATTCATCGTAGAATAGGTTGCGGTAGATAAATAATAGTTACGACGCTTAAACGATAATGATGTATCATTTCTCTTATTGTAGACTAAGGAGTCGTGACATTTGCATAACTTGAGGTTGGGCAGTATATACAAGGTATGTGAGGCTATCCCTTTCCTTCTATTGCACGACTTCGATTGTACATAATTTAATGTATGAGCTTCCAAACATATTCCACTCTTGGAAGCTAGCAGTACTTACATTGTTTTTCTCTTATGGAACGATTGATGTTGATGTTACTTATCTTATTCTTATGTTATCAATGTTGTTGGTACTTCCTGATTCTTATAAGATTTTTGATGAAGAGTTAGTCCTAATAACGTGTACAGAGGATACCGACCTTACGCCACTCCAGAAGGTTCAAATGTGACTCCAATGAGTCTAGAATGCATCATATATATATGTATCTATTTTACTCTACCGAGCCGCACTATAGTCGGCTGGATACGGCACCTATTGTGCAACCACTGATCAGTTGGGTTTTACCGAGCTCCATATGGCCGGGTACGATTCTACCGAGCCTTATAATGGCCGGGTACGATGTGATGATGGTGATGCCCACAGAGGCATATGTTTTTAAAAGTTTATGTATTTATCTATTTATCTGTCATTGTTGGTTGTTCAGATTCTTGTCTACCATTCATGTTGATCTCGTAGGCCCTTATAGATAATAAGAAAGGTTAGATAAAAATGTATGTTGGTACTCGGCAGGTATGGGCGGGTGCCAGTCATGGCCCTCAAGTTTGGGTCGTGACAAACTTAGTATCAGAGCACGTTTATCCTAGGGGTTGTCTATGAGCCGTGTCTAGTAGAGTCTTGATTATGGATGTGTAGCGCGCCACATTTATAATCAGGAGGCCACATAACATCTAGGGTTGTTACCTTATTCTTGAATCTAGATCGTGCGTAGAGTTGAGTCGTAAGTATTCGTCTCTAATATTCACCTTGTTTTCTTTCAGGGATGCCTTCGACTAGGAAGCAAGCGATTAGTAGACGGCTTGATACAGCTGCAGGAGAGGGTACCAGTCTAGTGCCTCCAGCCAGAGCAGGCCAAAGTGAGGCTCAGAGTGAGATGTCGTCTCATACCTCATCTACTCCGTCTCCTCTAGAGGATATTAGGAGGCACCTAGCACTTTCAGTTCCTCCTTCTGGCACTAAAGACGAGGATATGCATAGTGCGATGCAGTTGTTGACTAGCTTGGTAGCTGCTCAGGCTCAAAGGCAGAATAACGGTGTTGTTGATAAACCGGTTAGTGCGAGAGTTCGTGATTTTATTAATCTAGACCCTCTAGTGTTTACCAGATCAGACCCCAAGGAGGACTCACATAGTTTTATTAATCAGGTTCATCGTACACTGCGAGTTATGCATACTAGTGATACAGAGGCAGTAGAGTTGGCTTCTTATCGGTTACGGGATTTAGCAATTTTTTGGTATGATAGTTGGAAGAGATCTAGGGGTTCGAACGCTCTTCTAGCTGTGTGTAAGGATTTTTTGAGGCCTTTCTTCGTCACCACTTGCTAGTGGAGATACGACGATCTAGAGCTGATAAGTCCTTGAACCTTCGACATGGTAATATGAGTGTCCGAGAGTATAGTATGCAGTTTGATTCTTTAGCAAGGTATGCTCCCCAAATGGTGGCCGAGATGAGCGATATGGTGCACCTGTTTGTGAACGGGTTGGGACTACATCTGATAAGTGAGTGCACGACAACCTCCTTAGTAGATGGCATGGATATTTCCCGTATTCAGGCTTATGCCTAGACACTAGAGGATCGTAAGCGCCAGCAAAGGCAGATAGGGAGTAGTATAGGGGCCATCATAAGATGGCGAGATTTGTAGGGTATTCTGATGAATTCAGAGGTAGTATCAGGCCCCAGTATTCAAGGAGTTCGGCGCTACCTGTAGCTAGTGCTCCTCCATAGTTTCAGAGGCCTCGTTATTATTAATTTACCTATTTCAGTTTAGTTCAGAGTTCGTGGGCATCAGGCTCACCAATATCATAGGGATACTAGTCAGACGAGACCCCCAACACCTCGTTGTGTTCAGTGCGGAAAGGCCCACTTTGGACTGTGCCGTCGAGGTTCCGATGCGTGCTATTCTTGTAGACAACCTGGCCATAAGATGCGCAATTGTCCTAACAGAAAAGGTGGTGGTATGGCTCAGCCGAGTGGATCTGTGTCTGGTACTTCCTAATCAGTTCGGCCTCCAGCATGGGGTTTTCAGCAGACGACAGGTCGTGGTAGAGGTAGAGGTGTAGTGCCAAGTTCGAGTAGTACTCAAAATCAAACCTATGATCTAGTAGGTCAACATGATCTCTAGTCATCTTCGGATGTTGTTACAGGTATATTGTCTATGTTTTCTTATGATGTATATCCGTTGATTGATCGGGGATCTACATTATCATATGTTACACCCTTTGTGGCTAATAAGTTTGGCGTTGAACCTGAATTGATAAGTAAACCACTTGCGGTATCTACTCCAATAGGAGATTCTGTGATTGCTCGAAGGGTATATAGAGGTTGCACAGTGATGATTTGTAATCGTCAAACCTCGGCAAATTTATTTGAGTTAGAAATGGTTGATTTCGGTGTGATAATAGGAATGGACTGGTTGGCCTCATGCTATGCAAATGTTGATTGTCGTACGAAGATGGTTAGGTTTCAGTTTCCTAGTGAACCCGTCATCGATTGGAAGAGGAACATTACTATGTCAAAAGGTAGGTTTATTTCCTATCTTAAGGCAAGGAAGATGATCTCAAAAGGTTACATTTATCATCTCGTTTGTGTTAGGGATGCGGAGGCGAAGCCGCCTACTCTACAATCAATCCCCGTGGTCAATTAATTTTCAGATGTTTTCCCAGATGAACTCCTAGGGCTTCCTCTTAAAAGGGATATTGAGTTTAGCATTGATGTGTTGCCTGACACTCAACCGATCTCTGTTCTTCCATATAGGATGGCCACGGGCAGAGTTGCGAGAGTTGAAGGCGCAGTTGAAGGAATTGCTGGATAAGGGCTTCGTTAGGCCTAGCACTGCACCTTGGGGTGCGCCAGTCTTCTTCGTGCGGAAGAAAGAAAGGTCGTTTAGGATGTGTATCGATTATCGACAGTTGAATAAGTTTAATATAAAGAACTAGTATCCAGTTCCAAGGATTGACGACTTGTTTGAGCAAATCTAGGGTGACAATTATTTCTCCAAGATTGGCTTACGTTCACGGTATCATCAGGTGATGGTTAAGGAGAAGGATATTCCAAAGACGGCTTTCCAGACAAGATATGGGCACTTTGAGTTCTTGGTGATGTCGTTCGGGCTAACAAATGCCCCAACAGCTTTTATGGATCTCATGAATAGTGTATTCAGGCCCTATCTTGATGTGTTCGTGATCGTATTCATTGATGACATTTTGGTGTATTCTCATTCGGAGGCGGAACATGCGGGCCACTTGCGGATAGTAAATAGACCCTTCAGGATCCTAAGTTATATGCTAAGCTCTCCAAATGTGACTTCTGGCTAAACTCAGTAGCATTCCATGGCCATGTGATATCTGACAAGTGTATTAGTGTCGACACTTAGAAGATCGATGCAGTGAAGAGTTGGCCGAGTCCTATAACACCGTCAGAAGTCCGCAGCTTCCTGGGGCTTCCAGGATATTATAGGCGATTTGTAGAAGGGTTTTCCTCTATGTTAGCACCGTTGACTAAGTTAACACAGAAAGCTACCAAGTTCCAATGGTTTGACGCTTGTGAACGTAGTTTTCAGGAGCTAAAGAATCGATTGACATCCGCGTCAGTGCTCACTCTTCCAGAAGGAACAGAAGGTTATGTGGTATATTGTGATGCCTCAGGTATAGGTTTGGGGTGCGTATTGATGCAACGTGGGAAGGTGATTGCTTATGCATCAAGATAATTGAAGAAGCATGAAAAGAGTTACCCGACTTATGATTTGGAATTGGCTGCAGTAATATATGGTTTGAAGATATGGTGACATTACTTATATGGTGTCCATGTTGACATCTACGCATATCACAAGAGTTTACAATGTATCTTCAACCAGAAGGAGTTGAATTTGAGGCGGCGTAGGTGTCTTGAATTACTGAAAAATTACGATGTCAAGATATTTTACAATCCCGGTAAAGCCAATTGTTACAACCCATATTTGCGTACATTAGATTACGCCATAAGTTAGTCTACGTAGATCCGAGAAGCGATTATCTCTGAGATGATGAGGATTTAATCCTATTAAATGATACAACGGTGTATAAGAGTGGTTAACAAGTATTAGAAGTTAAACGAATCAAGGATGTTGTAACCCGTATTTTCGGGTAAAGCTAGAGGTGATTAATGTTCCCAAAAGGTGGCGTTTTAAGGTATTTTAATCATATAATATCCGTTTCGTAAGTCTTGAAGTGAAATGAGTTATGAAATAAAAGTCGACAAAAGTTGTCACAACTTACGTTCATAATTTTACTTATACTTTAGGTCAAATGCCACTACGCTTTTCTCCTAATTTACTTGGAATTTCGGGGTGATCTACCCAAAAAATTGAAGATCTGTGAGTCTAATTTCTAAGGCATTAGACCATTCGTTGATAGGATCTCAAGGTTCTCTCATGAACCAAGACCAAATAAAAGGCCAAACAACACAAATCAAGTGTAGGGAATCCCGTGGCGCTATTAAGTTTCTTGTTCTTCTTATTGTTGCTGATTTTTGTGTTGTTCCAGCTCGAGTGGGAGGTTGTTTTAAGTTTTTTATGTTCTGAAAATAGTCCCTCAAGTTTTAATATCAAATCTAGGTGATTTCAAGACTTCTAAAGTGATTGTATTGCCGAAAAACCCTAATTGATTGCTAGCTTCGTTTCCTTGTTCTTGTGGCAGCATTGGAGGGATATTTCGTGGTCAATTAAGGTCAAATTGGAGTTTTTCTTTCTGTTTAAAGGTGAGTAACCTCTTACCCTACATGTATTTAAGATTATCCAAGTTACGGCTAAGTCGTTGAAGCTAGAACTTGTGAGATATATATCGAAAGGCTTGTTAGTAATGTTGTTGGTTGGTGGACTATTTTGGGAGGCTCAATATGATAATTATTGATGTTGTTTGGGCTGTTTGGTGATTGTGTTTACTTGTGGAAAGTCATATAAATAGGGTAGGTGCTGTCCATTACATTGTAAAATAATTTGCGGTCGATCCATAATAGTTACGACGCTTAAACGATAACGATAGTGTCATTTCTCTTATTGTAGACTAAGGAGTCGTGACTTTTTCATAGCTTGAGGTTGGGCAGTATATACAAGGCATGTGAGGCTATCCCTTTCCTTGTTTTGCGCGACTCCGATTGTACATAATGTAATGAACGAGCTTCCAAAGATACTCCACTCTTAGAAGCTGGCAGTAAATACATTGTTTCCCTTCTTATGGAACGATTGATGTTGTGTTGTTTCCCTTATTCTTATGTTATCTATGTTGTTGGTACTTCCTGATTCTTATAAGATTCTTGATGAAGAGTTAATCCTAATAACGTGTACTGAGGATACCAACCTTACATCACTCCGAAAGGTTCAAAATGTGATTCTAATGAGTCCAGCACGCATCATATATATATATATGTATCTATTTTACTCTACTAAGCCGCGCTATAGTCGGTCGGGTACGGCACCTCTTGTGCAACCACTGATCAGTTGGGTTTACCGAGCTCCACGTTATTCGGGTACGATTCTACCGAGCCTTATGATGGCGGGGTACGTTTTTACCGAGCCTATTAGGGTCGGGTATGATATGATAATGATGATGCCCATAAAGGCGTATGTTTTAAATTTTTATGTATATATATGTGTGTGTCATGCATTTCATGTCAGTAGCCCTCAAAGGTACCCAGATGTTACAGGTTGTATATTCTCTATCCTTGTTTACATTACTGTGCTTACTTATGCTTTCCTGCCTTACATACTCAGTACTTTATTCGTACTGATGTCCTTCTATTTAAGGACGCCGCATGTCGTGCTGCAGGTCCTGATAGACAGGTAGGCGAAGCTCCCCCACCATAGTAGGCTACCCAGTTCAGCAGTTATTGACGAGGTCCCTTCTCCGGACTTGTCATGGTCTTGGTATGCATTTTTGTTATAGACGTTATGGGTATGTCGGGGCCCTGTTCTGGCAATGTTGCAGCACTTATGTTCTTGTAGAGGCTCATAGACAGGTGTCAACTAATGTATAGTTTGGATTGCCTTGTCGACTAATTTTTGTTGTATAGTCTCTCATGGAAGCTTGTTAGCTCGTACCTTATTCATATCTTCATGACAGCGTTGTCGGCCCATGATATATATGTTCATGCCATTATCTGTCATTGTTGGTTGTTTAGGATTCATGTCTATCATTTATACTGATCTCATTGCGGCCCTTATAAATAATAAGAAAGGTTAGATGAAATGTACGTTAGTGCTCAGCAAGTATGGCCCGGGTGCCAGTCATGGCCCTCAAGTTTGGGTCATGACGAATTTGGTATCAGAAACAAGTATGTTCTAGGGGTTGTCTATAAGCTGTATCTAGTAGAGTCTTGATTATAGATGTGTAGTGCGCGACATTTATAATCAGGAGGCTACATGACATTTAGGGTTGTTACCTTCTTCCTGAATCTAGATCGTGCGTAGAGTTGAGTCTCAAGTGTCCGTCTCTAATATTCACCATGTTTTTTTTCCAGTGATGCCTTTCAGTAGGAAGCAAGCGATAAGTAGACGGCTTGATACAGGTGCAGGAGAGGGTACCAGTGAGGTGCTTCCAGCCAGAGCAGGCCAAAGTAAGCCTTAGAGTGAGGTGCCGTCTCATACCTCATCTACTCCTTCTCCTCCAGAGGATATTAGGAGGCACCCAGCACCTCTAGTTCATCCGTCTAGCACTATAGACCAGGATATGTGGAGTGCGGTATAGCTGTTGACTAGCTTGGTAGCTACTCAGGCTCAGAGACAGAATACTGGTGCTGCTGATAAACCGGTTAGTGCGAGAGTTTGTGATTTTATTAATCTAGACCCTCGACTATTTACCGATCAGACCCCATAGAGAACCCGCAGACTTTTATTGATCACGTTCATCATACACTGCGGGTTATGCATGCTAGTGATATGGAGGCAGCAGAGTTGGCTTCTTATCGGTTACGGGATTTAGCAGTTTTCTAATATGATAGTTGGGAGAGATCCAGGGGTCCGAACACTCTTCCATCTGTGTGGAAGGAATTTTCTGAGGCCTTTCTTCGTCACTACTTGCCAATTGAGATACGACGAGCTAGAGTGGGTAAGTTCTTGAACCTTCGACTGGGTAATATGAGTGTGCGAGAGTATAGTATGCAGTTTGATTCTTTAGCAAGGTATGCTCCCTATATGGTGGTCGAGATGAGCGATAGGGTGCACCTGTTCGTGAATGGGTTGGGACCACATTTGATAAATGAGTGCACGACAGCCTCCTTGGTAGAGGGTGTGGATATTTCCCGTATTCAGGCTTATGCCCAGACACTAGAGGATCGTAAGCTCCAGCAAAGGAAAGACAGGGAGTAGGATAGGGGCAGCATAAGAGGGCGAGATTTGCAGGGTATTCTAGTGACTTCAGATGTAGCATCAGGCCCCAGTCTTCGAGGAGTTTGACGCCACCTGTAGCTAGTGCTCCTCCACAGTTTCAGAGGCCTCAGTATGATCGATTTACCTATTCTTGTTCAGGTCAGAATATCATATGGATACTAGTCAGACGAGACCCCCAACACCTTGTTGTGATCAGTGCGGCAAGGCCCACTTTGGATTGTGTCGTTGGGCTTTCGATGCGTGCTATTCTTGCGGACATCCTGGCCATATGATGTGGGATTGTCCTAACAGAGGAGGTGGTGGTATGGCTCAGCCAACTGGATCTGTGTCTGGTTCTTCCTCATCAGTTCGACCTCCAGCATGGGGTTTTCAGCAGTTGACAGGTCGTGGTAGAGGTAGAGGTGCAGTGCCGAGTTCGAGTGGTACTCAAAATTGAACATATGCTCTTGTAGGTCGACATGATCTCGAGTCATCTCCGGATGTTGTTACAGGTATTTGTTTGTGTTTTCTTATGATGTAAATGCATTGATTGATCTGGGATCTAATTATCATATACTACACCCTTTGTGGCTAATAAGTTTGGCATCAAACCTGAATTAATAAGTAAACCACTTGTAGTATCTACTCCAATAGGAGAATCTGTGATTGCTAGAAGGGTATATAGAGGTTGCACAGTGATGATTTGTAGTCGTCAAACCTCGGCAAATTTATTTGAGTTAGAAATGGTTGATTTCGATGTGATAATGGGAATGGACTGGTTGGCCTCATGCTATGCAAATGTTGATTGTCGTACGAAGATGGTTAGGTTTCAGTTTCCTGGTGAACCCGTCATCAAATGGAAGGGGAACATTGCTACATCGAAAGGTAGGTTTATTTCCTATCTTAAGGCAAGGAAGATGATCTCAAAAGGTTACATTTATCATCTCGTTTGCGTTAGGGATGCGGACGCGAAGCGGCCTACTCTACAATCAATCCCCGTGCTCAATGAATTTCCAGATTTTTTCCTAGATGAACTCCCAGGTCTTCCTCTTGAAAGGGAGATTGAGTTTAGCATTGATGTGTTGCCTGACAGTCAACCGATCTCTATCTCTCCATACAGGATGGCCCCGGCAGAGTTTCGAGAGCTGAAGTCGTAGTTGAAAGACTTGCTAGATAAGGGCTTCATTAGGCCTAGCACTTCACCTTGGGGTGCGCCAGCCTTGTTTGTGCGGAAGAAAGACGGGTCGTTCAGGATGTGTATCGATTATCGACAGTTGAATAAGTTTACTATAAAGAACAAATATCCACTTCCGAAGATTGATGACCTGTTTGACCAACTCCAGGGTGCCAAGTATATCTCCTTGGCTTACGTTCAGGGTATCATCAGGTGATGGTTAAGGACAAGGATATTCCAAAGACGGCCTTCCGGACAAGATATGGGCACTTTGAGTTCTTGGTGATGTCGTTTTGGCTAATAAATGCCCCAGCAGCTTTTATGGATCTCATGAATAGTGTATTCAGGCCCTATCTTAATGTGTTCATGATCGTATTCATTGATGACATTCTGGTGTATTCTCGTTCAGAGACAAAACATAACGGCCACTTGCGGATAGTATTACAGACACTTTAGGATCGTAAGTTATATGCTAAGCTCTCCAAATATGAATTTTGGCTAAACTCAGTAGCATTCCATGGCCATGTGATATCTTACGAGGGTATTAGTGTCGACACTCAGAAGATCGATGCAGTGAAGAGTTGGCCGAGACCTATAACACCGTCTGAAGTCCGCAGCTTCCTGGGGCTACCATGATATTATAGGCGGTTTGTAGAAGGGTTTCCCTCTATGTCAACACCATTGACTAAGTTAACACAGAAAGCTACCAAGTTCCAATGGTTTGACGCTTGTGAACGTACTTTTCAGGAGCTAAAAAATCGATTGACATCCGCGCCAGTGCTCACTCTCCCAGAAGGAACAGAAGGTTATGTGGTACATTGTGATGCCTCAGGTATAGGTTTGGGGTGCGTACTGATGCAACGTGGGAAGGTGATTGCTTATGCATCAAGACAATTGAAGAAGCATGACAATAATTACCCGATTCATGATTTGGAATTGGTTGCAGTAATATATGCTTTGAAGATATGGCGGCACTACTTGTACGGTGTCCATGTTGACATTTACACAGATCAAAAAGTTTGCAATACATCTTCAAGCAGAAGGATTTGAATATGAGGCATCGTAGGTGGCTTGAATTACTGAAAGATTATGATGTCGAGATATTGTACCATCCCGGTAAGGCCAATGTTGCGGCAGCCGCTCTCAGTCGTAAGTCAATGGGAAGCTTAGTACACATTGAGGCAGGTAGACAGGGGTTGACTAAAGAGCTTCATTAGCTAGCCAATATGAGAATTAGATTGTTAAACTCTGATGACGGAGGTGTTACTGTACAGAATACATCAGAATCATCTCTGGTAGCGGAGGTAAAAGAATGGCTATATGAAGATCATAACTTAGTACGATTGAGAGAGAGCATTCAGCAGTGTAAAATTACAACTTTCGAGATCGGAGGAGATGGGGCACTAAGATACCAGGACCAATTATGTGTGCCTAATGTGGTAGGGTTGCGAGAGAAGATTATGATTGAGATTCATCAGTCCCGATATTCCATCCATCCCCGCTCGACAAAGATGTATCATGATGTTAAGAAGCAGTATTGGTGGATAACATGAAGAAGTCTATTGTAGAATTTGTAGCCCAGTGACCTAATTGTCAACAAGTAAAGATTGAGCATCAGAAACCCGGTGGATTGATTCAGAATATAGAGATTCCGATTTGGAAATGGGAGGTGATAAATATGGACTTCATTATTGGATTACCTCGCTCTTATCATAAGTTTGACTCCATCTGGGTGATAGTTGATCGACTTACAAAATGTGCCCATTTTTTGCCAATTAAGACAACTTACACAGCTGAAGATTATGCGAAGTTGTATATCAAGGAGATACTTAGGCTTCATGGTGTGCCGTTATCTTTTATATCAGACCGAGGAGCTCAATTTACGGGTAACTTTTGGAGGTATTTTCAGAAGGATTTAGGCACACAAGTGAAACCCAGCACCGCATTCCATCAACAGACTGACGGACAGGCTGAACGTACCATTCAGACACTTGAAGATATGCTACGAGCATGTGTTCTAGATTTCAAGGGGAACTGGGATAACCATCTGGCACTCATAGAATTCACCTACAATAATAGCTACTATTCCAATATTAAAATAGCCCTGTACGAGGCACTGTACGGGAGGAGATGTAGATCACCAGTTTCATGGTTTGAAGTCAGTGAGACAGAATTATATAAGCCAGATTTGATTCACCAAGCCATTAAGAAGGTGAAAGTGATACAAGAGAAACTGAAGGCGGCACAAAGCAGGCAAAAGTCTTATTCCGATGTCCGATGTTGTGACCTAGAATTTGTGATTGGTGATTGGTTTTCCTGAGGATCTCTCCTATGAAGGGTGTTATGCGTTTTGGGAAGAAGGGTAAAATAAGTCTGCAGTATATCGAGCCGTACAAAATTCTTCGATGAATTGGACAAGTTGCTTATGAGTTAGAATTGTCATCCGAATTGGAAATTTTCCACTCGATATTCCATGTATCTATGTTGAGGAAATGTATTGGAGACCCTTCTCTGGTCGTCCCTATCAAAGATGTACAAAGATACAAAGGATCTATCATATGAAGAAATGCCAGTAGGTATATTAAATCGACAAGTCCGCAAGCTGAGAACAAAGGATGTAGCTTCCATCAAAGTATTATGGAGGAACAATAATACGGAAGAAATGACATGGGAAGCAGAAGATGAGATTAAGTCTAAATACCCTTACCAGTTCCAGATTGAAGATAACGAGGATGCCGGAGGAACGCAGGACGGATTATAAGGAGAAACGTCTCTATGAGGTAAGCAATAACTTGAGAATACTCTTTCTTAATACAAATGGTGATAAGCTGATAATGTACATATCTATAATGCTTTGTATAGCCTTGTAAGGCCATAGGTTGGGTTTAACTGCTTGCAAGTTTGGCTAGTGTCTATTTTACAGGGGAAACTCAACCGGAAATTTCCGTCGGAATCCACGATGAGTTGGACTCCCCGTAAACCCTTACATTCGAGGAAGAATATTCCTAAGGAGGGGAGGGTTTTACAACCCATATTTGCATACATTAGATTACGCCGTAAGTTAGTCTACGTAGATCCGAGAAGAGATTATCTTTGAGATGATAAGGAGTTAATCCTATTGATCTTAAATGATACAAGGGTGTATAAGAATGGTTAACAAGTATTAGAAGTTAAACGAATCAAGGATGTTGTAACCCGTTTTTTCGGGTAAAGTTAGAGGTGATTAATGTTCCCAAAAGGTGGTGTTTAAGGTATTTGAATCATATAATATCCATGTCATAAGTCTTGAAGTGAAACGAGTTATGAAACAAAAGTCGACAAAAGTTGTCGCAACTTACGTTCATAATTTTGCTTATACTTTAGGTCAAATGCCACTACGCTTTTCTCCCAATTTACTTGGAATTGCAGGGTGATCTTCCCAAAAAATTGAAGATATGTGAGTCTAATTTCTAACACATTAGACTGTTTGTCGATACGATCTCAGAGTAGAGAGATATTCACGTTTTCGCGAGACAGTGCCAAGCAGCTCTCTATGGGGCCCACATAGGCGGTTGAGACATATGGATATATATATAACATGCCTCAACCCTATTTTAAGTCATTATTTTTCAGTATATTCAGATCTTAGAACCCTAATAACACTCTCTCAAGGTTCTCTCATGATCCAAGACCAAAACAAAGGGCAAACAACACAAATCAAGTGTCGGGAATCCTGTGGCGCTAGTAAGTTTCTTGTTCTTCTTATTGTTGCTTATTTATGTGTTGTTCCAGCTCGTGTGGGAGGTTTCTTTAAGTTGTTTATGTTCTGTAAAATACTCCCTCAAGTTTTAATATCAACCATAGGTGATTTCAAGACTTCTAAAGTAATTCTAGTGCCGAAAAACCCTAATTGATTGCTAGCTTCGGTTCCTTGTTCTTGTGGCAGCATTGGAGGGATATTTCGCGGTCAATTAAGGTCAAATTGGATTTTTTATTTTATTTTAAAGGTAAGGAACCTCTTACCCTATATGTATTTAAGATTATCCATGTTACGGCTAAGTCGTTGAAGCTAGAACTTGTGAGATATATATCGAAAGGCTTGTTAGTAATGTTGTTGGTTGGTGGACTATTTTGGGAGGCTCAATATGATTATTATTGAAGTTGTTTGGGATGTTTGGTGATTTTTTTGACTTGTGGGAAGTCATATAAATAGGGAAAGTGTTGTCCGTTTCATTGTAAAATAGGTTGCGGTCGATACATAATAGTTACGACGCTTAAACGATAACCATAGTGTCATTTCTCTTATTGTAGACTAAGGAGTCGTGAAATTCTCATAGCTTGAGTTTGGGTAGTATATACAAGGTATGTGAGGCTATCCCTTTCCTTCTTTTGCCCGACTCCTATTGTACATAATATAATAAACGAGCTTCCAAAGATATTCCACTCTACGAAGCTAACAATACTTACATTGTTTCCCTTCTTATGGAACGCTTGATGTTGTGTTGTTTCTCTTATTCTTATGTTATCTATGTTGTTGGTACTTCCTGATTCTTATAAGATTCTTGATGAAGAGTTAAGCCTAATAACGTGTACGAAGGATATCGACCTTACATCACTCCGAAAGGTTTAAAATGTGATTCCAATGAGTCCAGCACGCATCATATATATGTATCTATTTTACTCTATCGAGCCGCGCTATAGTCGGCTGGGTACGGCACCTATTGTGTAGCCACTGATCAGTTGGGTTTTATCGAGTACCACGTGGCTGGGTACGATTCTACCGATCCCTATGATGGAAGGGTAGTTTTTTACGAGCCTATTAGGGCCGGGTATGATATGTTAATGATGATTCCCGTAGAGGCGTATGTCTTAAAATTTTATGTATATATATGTGTGTCATGTATTTCATGTCAGTAGCCCTCAGAGGTACCCAGATGTTATAGGTTGTATATTTCTCTATCCTTGTTTACAATACTGTTCTTACTTGTGCTTTCCTGCCTTACATACTCAGTACTTTATTCGTACTGATGTCCTTTAATTTGTGGACGCTGCATGTTGTGCTGCAGGTCCTGATAGACAGGTAGGCGAAGCTCCCCCACCATAGTAGGTTGCCCAGTTTAGCGGTTGTTGGCGAGATCCCTTCTCCGGACTTGCTGTGGTCTTGGTATGCATTTTTGTTATAGATGTTATGGGTATGTCGGGGCCTGTTCTAGAAATGTTGCAGCACTTATGTTCCTGTAGAGGCTCATAGACAAGTGTCGACTCATGTATAGTTTGGATTGCCTTGTGGATTAATTTTTGTTGTATAGTCTCTCATGGAAGATTGTCAGCTCGTACCTTATTCATATCTTCATGACAGCGTTGTCGGCCCATGATATGTATGTTCATGCCATTATCTGTCATTGTTGGTTGTTTAGGATTCATGTCTATCATTTATACTGATCTCGTCGTGGCCCTTATAAATAATAAGAAAGGTTAGATAAAATGTACGTTAGTGCTCGGCAAGTATGGCCCGGGTGCCAGTCATGGCCCTCAAGTTTGGGTCATGACACCAATGTTGTGGCAAACGCTCTCAGTCGTAAGTCAATGGGAAGCTTAGTACACATTGAGGCAGGTAGACAGGGGTTGACTAAAGAGCTTCATTAGCTAGCCAATATCAGTATCATCTTTTGTAGCCGAGGTAAAAGCACAGAATATGAAGATCCTACCTTAGTACGATTGAGAGAGAGCATTCAGCAATGTAAAATTAGGGCCTTCGAGATCGGAGGAGGTGGGGAACTGAGATACCAAGGCCAATTATGTGTGCCTAATGTGGCAAGGTTGCGAGAAAAGATTGTGATTGAGATTCATCAGTTTTAATATTCTATCTATCCCGGCTTGAAAAAGATGCATCATGACGTTAAGAAGTAGTATTGGTAGGATAAAATGAAGAAGTCTATAGTAGAATTTGTATCCAAGTATCCTAATTGTCAATAAGTAAAGATTGAGCATCAGAAATCCGATGGATTGATTCAGATATAGAGATCCCGACCTGGAAATGGGAGGTGATCAATATGGACTTCATTATTGGATTACCTCGCTCTTATCATAAGTTTGACTCCATCTGGGTGATAGTTGATCGACTTACAAAATCTGCCCAATTTTTGCCAATTAAGACGACTTACATGGCTGAAGATTATGCGAAGTTGTATATCAAGGAGATAGTTAGGCTTCATGGTGTGCCGGTATCTATTATATCATACTGAGGATATCAACTTATGGCTAACTTTTGGAGGTCTTTTCAGAAGGATTTAGGCACACAAGTGAATCCCAGCACCGCATTCCATCCACAGACTGTCGTACAGGCTGAACGTACCATTCAGACACTTGAAGATATGCTACGGGGATGTGTTCTAGATTTCAAGGGTCTTCCACTCATAGAATTCTCCTACAATAATAGCTACCATTCCAGTATTAAAATGGCCCCGTATAAGGCACTGTACGGGAGGAGATGTAGATCAAAGTTTGCGAGCTGAGAACAAAGGATGTAGCTTATGTGAAAGTATTGTGGAGGAACAAGAATATGGAAGAAATGACATGAGAAGCAGAAGAGGAGATGAAGTCTAAATACCCTTACCTATTCCAGATTGAAGATAACGAGGATGCCCGGGGAACGCAGGATGCAATGGAAGTTGAAATGGCTCTATGAGGTAAGCCATATCTTGAGAATACTCTTCCGTAAGTTAGTCGACAAAAATCCGAGAAGAGATTATCTTTGAGATGATAAGAAGTTAATTCTATTGGTCTTAAATGATAGAAGGGTGTATAAAAGTGGTCAACAAGTATTAGAAGTTAAACGAATCAAGGATGTTGTAACTCGTATTTTCGAATAAAATTAGAGGTGCTTAATATTACCAAGAGGTCTTGTTTTAATGTATATGAATCATATAATATCCGTATCATAAGTCTTGAAGTCAAACGAGTTATGAAACAAAAGTCAACAAAAGTTGTCGCAACTTACGTTCATAATTTTACTTAAACTTTAGGTCAAATGTTACTAAGCTTTTCTCTCAATGTACTTGGAACTATGGGGTGATCTGCCCAAAAATTTTTAGATCTATGAGTCTAGCTTCTACCGCATTAAACCTTTCGTCAACATCGTAGTAGAGAGAAATTCACATTTTTCACGAGACTGCGCCAAGCAGCTCTCTATGGGGCCCACATAGGCGGTTGAGATATATTGATATATATCAGACCCCTTGACCCCATTTTAACTCATTATTTTTCATTATCTTCAGACCCTAGACTCCTAAAAATACTCTCTCAAGGTTCTCTCATTATCCAAGACCCAAACAAAGGGCAAACAACACAAATCAAGTGTCGGAATCCCGTGGCGCTAGTGTGTTTCTTGTTCTTCTTGTTGTTGCTGATTTTTGTGTGGTCACAGCTTGTGTGGGAGGTTGTTTTAAGTGGTTTGTGTTCGGTAAAATACTCCCTCAAGTTTTTAATATCAACCCTAGGTGATCTCAAGTCTTCCGAAGTGATTCTAGCGCCGAAAAACCCTAACTGATTGCTAGTTTCGCTTCCTTGTCCTTGTGGCAGCATTGGAAGGATATTTTGTGGTTAAATAAGGTCAAATTGGATTTGGTCTATCTATTTAAAAGTAGGTAACCTCTTACTCTACATGTATGTAAGATTATCCAAGTAGCGACTAAGTCGTCGAAGCTAGAACTTGTGAGTTATCTATCGAAAGGCTTGTTAGTAATGTTGTTGGTTGGTGGATTGTTTTGGGAGGCTTAATATGATTATTATTGATGTTGTTTGGGCTGTTTCATGATTGTTTTAACTTGTGTGAAGTCATATAAATAGGGTAGGTACTGTCTGTTTCATTGTAGAATAGGTTGGGGTAGATAAATAATAGTTACGACGCTTAAACAATAATGATAGTATCATTTCTCTTATTGTAGACTAAGGAGTCGTGACTTTTGCATAACTTGAGGTTGGGAAGTATATACAAGGTATGTGATGCTATCCCTTTCCTTCTTTTGCATGACTCCGATTGTACATAATGTAATAAACGAGCTCCCAAAGATATTCCACTCTTAGAAGCTAACAGTACTTACATTGTTTCCCTCTTAAGGAACGATTGATGTTGATGTTACTTATCTTATTCTTATGTTATCAATGTTGTTGGTACTTCCTGATTCTTATAAGATTCTTCTTGAAGAGTTAATCCTAATAATGTCTACAGAGGATACCAAACTTACGTCACTCCGGAAGGTTCGAAATATGATTTCAATGAGTTCAGAGCGCATCATTCATATATATATATATATATATATATATATATATATATATATGTATATATATATATATGTATGTATCTATTTTACTCTACCGAGCCGCAATATAGTCGGCTGGGTACGTCACCTATTGTGCAAACCACATATCAATTGGGTTTTACCGAGCTCCACATGGCCGGGTACGATTCTACCAAGCCTTATGATGGCCGGGTATGTTTTTACTAAGCCTATTATGGCCACGTACGATATGATGATGATGATGCCCATAGAGGCATATGTTTTTAAAAGTTTATGTATATATCTATGTATCATGCATTTCATGTCAGTAGCCCTCATAGATGCTCAGATGTTACAGGTTGTATATTCTCTATCCCTGTCTACATTACTATTCTTATTTATGCTTTTCTGCATTACCTACTCAGTACTATATTCGTACTAACGTCCCTTTTATTTTTGGATGCTGCATGTTGTGTTGCAGGTCCTAATAGACAGGTAGGCAAAGCTCCCCCACCATAGTAGGCTGCCCAGTCCGCGGTTATTGGCGAGATCCCTTCTCCAGACTTGCTGTGGTCTTGGTATGCACTTCTCTTATAGACATTATGTGTATGTTGGGGCCCTATTCCGGCAATGTTGCAGCACTTATGTTCCTTTAGAGGCTCATAGATAGGTGTCGACTCATGTATAGTTTAGATTGCCTTGTTAGCTGATTTTTGTTGTATAGTCTCTTATGGCAGCATGGCAGCTCGTACCTTATATATAACTTCATGACAGCCTTGTCGGCCCATGTTATGTATGTTCATGCCATTATCTGTCATTGTTGGTTGTTCATGATTCATGTCTCATTCATGTTGATCTCGTTGGCCCTTATTGATAATAGGAAAGGTCAGATAAAAATGTACGTTGGTACTTGGCAGGTATGGCCCGGGTTCCAGTCATGGCCCTCCTGTTTGGGTCGTGACATTTTGTAGAAGAGTTAGTTATAATATCATCATTTCTCTCAGTAAATCTCATATGAATTGGATTATTTTTGAATTGGCTTACCTAGCGAGTCGGGTTAGGTGCCATCACGACTAGTTGTATTTTGGGTCGTGACATTCCACCGACCATATGAACCATGATAGATAAGTTTTTGTAGAGATCCGTTGAATCTCACCTGAATTTAGGTGGGTATATGTGAAAAATAATACAAAGCTTGAAGTTAAAGAGATAGATACATGCATAATGGACCTACATGGCAGTCCATCTTTGATGTTGTATGACGTACTATATGTTCCAGAGATTCGAAGAAACTTAGTCTCTATGTCTATTCTTCTAGATTTAGATTGGAATGTGAGTTTCAGCCACGGTGGTGTTAGAAGTACTCTAGACAGTGTGTTTTATTGTTTTGGACTTTTTATGATGATTTTATTATATTAGATTATAATCCATCTAAATATGACTATTATGTTAACCATTGTATTATGGAATTTTATTCTAGTAATAATAACGTTGATGTTATTATATGGCATGCAAGATTGCGTCACATAAGGAAAGATCATAAGAATAGATTGGCTAAGGAAGAACACATTTGTTCTTTCTCTAAAATTGAAATGCCAATATGTAAAATTATCTTACCGAATAGATTATACATAAACTATTTGAAAAAGCTAAGAGAGTTAATTTCCTATTGTAATAAATCCATTTTAATGTCTGTGGTCCAATGAATGTGAGGACCAAGTCTGTTGCTTTGTATTTCATTACGTTTATTGACGGTTTCACACACTTTGATCTTGTCTATTTGATTTCTCATAAATCTAAATGCTTTAAGAGATATATGATTGAAGTTTAGAGTCAAAAAACAAAAGGATTATGATCTTAAGAACCGATAGAGGGCATGAATATTTATCAAAACAATTTGAAGAATTATGTAATATAAAAGGAATTGCCAGGAAATTTACCTTTCTCGTTTTTGGGAGATACGTTGCTTACTGTAGCCCACATATTGGATAAACTACCTTCTAAATTAGTTTCTTCCACTCTTTATGAGCTATGGACTTGTCATAAAGCAAACGTGAATTATCTACAATCTTGGGGTTGTGCTACATATGTAAAATATTATTTTAGCAAGCTAGGAGAATTGGATCCAAAAGGCAAGAATGGTATCTTTATAAGATACTCAAGATACTCAAGGTATGTGTTCATTGGTGAATTAGAGAATGGATGTAATGACCCGACCGGTCGTTTTGAGTTCTAGGATGTCGTTCAGCGGTTGGAGACCTTGAGTAGCTTTACTTTATGTATTATAACTTGCACGTGCAGTTGACTTTGATTTTCGACAAGTTCGGAGTTAATTTGAAAGAATAATTCTCAATTAGAAAGCTTTAAGTTTGAAGAGTTGATCAAGGTTTGACTTTTGAGTAATCGACCTTGGAATCGGGATTTGATGGTTCCTATATGTTTGTAAAGTGATTTCGGACTTGAGATTATGTTTGGATTGAGTATCGGGTGGTCCGGGAGCGATTCAGTGCTTATTGTCAGAAGTTTGCATTTTGAAGGTTTTTTTTGAATTTACTAAGTTTGACTTGGAGTGGACTTTGATGTTATCAGACTCCGGGTGGTGTTTCGAGATCTTACTTAGGTTAATTTAGTTTATTTGAACTTGTTTTTTGAAGTTTGGTCATAATGTACAATGTCTAAGTATGATTCAGACGCGTTCAATGAAGTATGAAGGTTTGAAAGTTAAGAGAAGGATTTTTATTGTCGATTCTTGGTTTTGATGTTATTCATTGTATTTCAAGCCTTTGGATAAGTGTGGATAAGGTATGGGGACTTGTAGGTATGATTGGACGGGGTTCAGGGCCCTCGAGGGTGTTTCGGGATGGTTTCAGACAATTTCCCTTTGATTTGTAGTTGCTGGTTTCTGGTGTCAGGGGTATTCATCGCAATCTCGGAGAAGGTCTCGCATTCACGAAGTGTTGTGTGGATTTGGAGAAGACATTGTCTACGCGATCGCGGAAAGGAATCGCGATCACTTTTGGTGGTCAGGTTGTTGTTCGCGTTCGCGTAGTAAGGGTCGCTGATGGGATGAGTAGCAGGGGCTGGCCTGGGTTGGAAGCTTGAGTTTTGCAATCGCGTGTGGATATCCGAGATCGCATACTTGTGAGTTTTGGTGGCTGGATTTTAGCCTTCGCGTTCGCAGGGCTTAGCTCGCGTTCGCGTAGGTCTGGGTTGCTATTGTTGGTGATTACATGAGGTCCCTCGCGATCGTTTAGAAGGAAATTTCAATGGTAGTGTTGGCCGTCGGGATCGCGAAATGGAAGAGCCTGGGCAGAATATAAGTTAGCAAATCGCAACTTAGCTCATTTGCAACTCATTTCTCTCATTGGACTCGATTTTGGGGCGATTTTGAAGGGACATTTTCATTATGTATCACAAGGTAAGTGATTCCTACTCATTGTGAGCTAAATACATAGTTTATGTACGGATTTAAACATGAAAATTGGTAGAAATTGTGGGATTTTGGAAGAAAACCTAGAAATGGTATTTTTGAATTTTGACTACGAAATTGGGCATGAAATTTGGAATGAGTTATATATTTGAGTTCGTGATGCTATGGATAATATTTATATTCGAGAATTTTTGGAATCCGGGTGCGTGGGCTCGAGGGTTGACTTTGTTGACTTTTTGTATGGAGTCGAGAATTGTTTCTAATTCTTAAATTACGAGTCTTTGAGTATATTTATATTGGTTTGCACGTTCTTTGGCTAGTTTCGAATTGTTTGGAATTGGTTCTTGGTGTTAGAGAGGCATTGGAGCTGGTTATCGGATTTCAGAGCGAGCTAAGTCTCCTGTCTAACTTTGTAAGAGGGAATTTACCCCTGTAGGCGCTATACTTGCTACATGTTATGTGTTATGGGAGCTGCGCACACATGAGGTGATGAGAGTCCGTGTGTATACTAGGTTCACAATTATGTTCGAGTAGACTTAGACTCACACCATGCTTTAATTGCACTACTTGAGTAATTCTTACCTATTTAAATGTGTTAATTTATGTTTTTGCCTGAGACTAGACTTGCATCGAGTATCGTACTTTGCTATTCTAGAAGCGTAACGCTCTACTTGATTAGCCGCGAAATTTATGCTGACAGATTTCTCCTGCATTGTATGTATATGTCTGAAAGTTTGTTAATTTCATAACTCGCACATATATTCATGAGTTGGGTTGATGACCTGCCAAAAGTTTCATCATTCTTATGGGATCAGGCTGAATGCCTAAGAGTACTATTACGGATCGGGCCGTACAACCTTGACAGTATTATGAGATACATCTATGGATTGGGACGTAGGACCTCGGCGGTGTAAGGCCCCCTTAAACTTTCCTAATGATTTAAAATTTTAAAGTGCGCCATCAATATTTGGGAATAACATTTTCGGGTATTAAAGGATACCTATGAGATAGAACCACATCATTTTGAAATGATAATATATGTTTAAGGTGTGTTGGAAAATATTAAGGAGGTTTGTGAGTGGGAAGAATTTGTGTGGAACAAGTTGGATGCATTAAGTGGAAATGATGTCTCAATTTGTACAACACCTTACTTCAAGCGCGAATTACTCTCATAGCAAAAAGATATTTTTCATGAATTTTGTCCCTAAAGAATAGACCTTCATGTCTTGTTTCAAACGCATCAAACCATTTGTCATTTGGATATTTCTATAAGACGTTATGATCATATTACTAAAACCATTTGTCATTTGCTAAGGGTTCAAGGCCTTAAATCGCGCCTCGAGATCTCCACTTTTTGCTTGTGTAACCTAGATGGCTATGGATGAGGGTAATATCATGTAATCACGGTTTCATACTTATATGAAAGTTTGGAAGTAAATTGGGTTCTACATTATAGCAAGGTATCGAAGAAGGGTAAGTTGGAAAACAAGAAATATAGGAAGGATGCATCTAGGGGGCTCGTTTGAACTCGTGCGCCGCACGGGTTTGAACAAGCAAAGACCCCCAGCCATTTCAATAAAATAGCAAAATATTGCCCTAGCATGCGAACTTAAATGAGAGCTCGTCCATGTCCGCGCGACGCACAAGGATGGACAAGCTAGGCCTGAAGCCTTTATAAAGAGTATTTCGGTTCACTTCCCGCCCATGTCCTCCTTATTGTCTAATGAATGAAATAGATATTCTCTTTATTCATGGGTGGTTTGGGTAGAAAGTATTGTACAGGATTGCTTGACTGGGGTATCCCGGTTGAGCGTCGATCGCACTCCCCGAGGTCGTGGCGTGACAGGCAGTATTATAAGATCGGGACATACGACCATGATGGGATATTGTACAATCACTCTTATGGGATTGGGCCATTCGCCTTGGCAAAATCGTGCGTAATATTCGAGAGGGAGTTAGCGTATAGATAAGTTTTTGACTTGGGAATTGACACTGTATTTGATATTAGTAATTTTTGTTTTCCTACGAGGCATTTTATGGTATTCGATGATTTCATAATTATTCTTACGTTGAGAATCATGTTATTTATATTTATCTATTTCGTTGCTACTTGTTGTGTTTCATACATGTCTACTTTTATGTACATTGTTATCGGACCACTAGTAAGTATCGATGTCGACCCCTCTTTATTACTTCTTCAAGGTTAGACTAGATAGTTATTGGGTACGCGTCGAATTAGGTACTTATACTACACTTCTGCACTAATTGTGCAGGAACTGAGACAAGTATGTTTGGTGGTCATATCAGCGCATAGGTGAAGTTAGTGAAGAGACTTTATGGTGAGTTGCTCTCTATGTTACGACTCGCAGCACACAGAGTACCCTTTCATATTCATTTACAGTATTCTATCTATTTTTTATTCCAGACAATTTTTGTAGTACTATTGTATATTCTAGTAGATGCTCATGTACTTCTGACACTGGGTTTTGGGGTTTTATTATGATATTCGAATTTATATTTTGACCACGTTCGAACATTAAGCAAATATCTATATTTTATTTTAAAAATAGAATGATTCCACTTGTTTATTTCATCACATGTACTAAAATGTGTTATGGACTATCAATCATCGTGTTGATTAATTGTTGGCTTGCCTACTAACGGCAATGTTGGGCGCTATCACGGCCTACAGTGAAAATTGGATTGTGACAGCTTGGTATCAGAGTACTAGGTTCACATAGGTCTCACAAGTCATTAGCAAGTCTAGTAGAGTCTTGCTGATCGGTACAAAGGCGCCTATACTTATATTCGAGAGGCTACAAGACTCTTAGGAGAACTTCCCTTTTCTTGATTCCTTGTCGTGCGACTTGATTTCAGTTGAAGTTTTATGTATTTAGTTCTTTCCTATTCATTCGTACGTGATGTCAAGCATTCGATATCACTTAGACACCGATAAGTTGTGGTAATGCTATAGATGTGGTGCAGAATGGTTTCCTTGTGTTATGAGACAGACTACTATTATTGCCTTATGGATGGGTATTCAGTCATTTCAACCCAGTGTTGGTGTTGCCTATGTTTTTGAGGCTATACACGGTGTATTGTGATGTTTTATGCATTATTATCGTGTAGTGCTAGTTTAAATGGTAGGGTCTTTACTTATGTGTTACGGTAGTGAATGCTTTAGGAGGAGGATTATTCAGTTCATAATTAGGAGATTGGTATTTGTTCTAGTGCCGGAGAGGCATTTGGGCTATAGATGTTCAGGCTTTGGATGGTAGAGTTGCGATATTGGGTATTTCCAAACTTGGAGTTCTTACTTTTGTTGTTGTGTAGTCGTCCTTGTTTGAGTGCACTAAGGATCATCAACATGGAAGTCTTCATTTGCTTGTCCTTGGGGATATAGGGTTGCGAAGTGGTGCTTAAGAAGCGGTTATTGGAGATGATGGTGTGTTGCGACTTCAGGATCGAATCAATGTTTCCAGTATTAATAGCTCGAGGGAGATGATCCTGGAGGAGGCTTAGATTTGATGATATTCTATTTGATCGAGTGCTACGGAGACGGATCGTGATTTGAGGCAGTATTATTGGTGGCAGAGGATGAAAAAGACATTGTTGGATATGTCTTGCGGTGGTTGAATTGTTAGCAGGTTAAGTGTGAGATGCAGAGATTGAGTAGTGTGCTTCGGAAGATGGCTAAATCGGAGTTGGAGTGGTGGCATATCCAATGGATTTTGTGGAAGGGTAGACACATGCTTTGAGAAAGCTTAGTGTGATTTGGGTAATGGTGGACAAATGTCCAAGTTTGTGTATTTCATTTGAGATGGTGGCTTCTATAGTTAGGAAGTTCGAATGTGAAGAAAAGAGTTTGCTTTATAATGTAGAGGAATGGGAATGTTTGATTATCATTTTGGGACGCTATATGATCTTAAGTTTTGAATGTGTTGTTGGACTTTTAATCGATATCGGTGGAATGAATGGATTCTTACAGCTGGTGGGTGTGCGTGGACTCAGGAGGATTAACTGATTTTATAGTGGGTACACAAATGGCAATTTCGTTGGAGGCTATCGATATGAGGTTACACAGGTGGGCTATCTCCTCTGAGAAGGCTAGGGGTTACATGATTTCTTATGAGGTTTCTATGAAGAGTTGTACCTTCTATCCAATAAGAGGAAGGTACTACGATGTGGGTCACGATCGCTTGAGGAAGATGGCGCAACCGTCATGAAGTTGAGTGTGCATTTGGGGTTGATAATATGAGTTGTGCTATGATTAGTGCAAAGTGAAGTTATGAGAAATTCAATTGAGTAACAATGCCAAGCTCATGGTAACTATCGCACCCTATTTTGCACGAGTCAAAACAAGATTCAATCTGTAATTTTCTCTGTTGTTAATAAAGGAGAGTCGCCACCTAATATTTAAAGGTATACCAGGGTACCTATTTAATTAGTAAAGTCACGTTCTTTATTAGTCTGCTAACCGGTGAAATTTTGGATAAGGGTTCTTGTTCTTCTAAGGGGAAGGTGTTAGGCACCCTTTAAAATCTACCCGAGGTAGCTCCATAGGACTTAGACTACGTTTAAAGGATTAGTTGTTTGTACTCTGCTTAGTTAGTGTTAAAGGGTATGACTTACTGTATGTCTAAGTGAGAGTATGATATTAATAAAAGGGATGTGAGTCTTTAAAAAGGGTGTGAATTTATAAAGGAGTCTTGGAAACTAATGTTGGTGGGTATAATTGAAAGAGTTTTTTAAATATGTACATGTAACTCTAAGAGATAGAAAGGGGCTAAGTTTTAAAACACTTGGTTTTTTATAGAATGGATGTTCATGTAACTCTAAGAGATGTTTGTAAGAAAGTGAGCCTAAGATATGCCTTGGTTTCTGAAATCTTAAATATTAGACTTGAGGAATCATTTTGAAATCTTTGCTGGGCAGCAACACTTTGGTTTTTGAAAGAATAGACTTTCTTTTAGAAGGCTAGCCTTGTGATTCGTTTCTGGTTTTTAAAAAGAAGGGATGCCGTCTTTGCTAAGTTATTTCAGCTTCAAAAATTCTTCATGAAGGGTTGGCAAAACATAGCAAATTAGTGAGTAGTACATGATTAATGAATGGAGAATTGGTTACTACCTAATATTTCTTTTAATTCTATGTCTTTCAAGGCTTTCCTAAGTTGCCTATGTAATTCAAAAGATAAAGTAAAACATTAAATCAAATATGATAAGAACAACGTCATATACATGTAAAATAATGTAAATAATGAAATATAAAGAAGTAGTAAAGGGGTGAGGAGTGACTCTAGTTTGGGCCCGAAAGAGGTAGGCCCAGCAATCAGCAGGGACGAACATCAGTAGCTCAGGCTTTCAGATGTACTAGTACGAGGTTTGGGCCAGAATTCCTTAAAAACTCAGCAGGTCCAATGGTTGCACGTGTTCAAAAAAGAAAGAGAGAAAGTCATTAGAAATAATATTCTATAAATACAATCATGCATGGAATGTATAAGTGACTTGAACAAAATATAACAACTAACAATAATTAAATATTATGAAAGGTTATACTAATGTGGGGGTTACATATAGTAAAGTTATTTAAATTGAAAATCTTTCATTGTCGTTAAGCACGAAACCCAAAAGGAGTAATGAATATCAATGGATTAAAGGCAAAGGATAGAGTTCCATTGAAGGTCAAAGCCCCCTTTGAATTCCCTGACACTTCAAAGTTCTCAAGGGTCTCAAGAGCCTAGGACAATGCTTGTGCTAGGGAGAGTAGCCCAACCAAGAGTTAAACTCTACTCCCAAATACCCCTAACCATTAATGACTCACTCTTCCTTTAGGTTTAAGTGCCGATGAGGCACTTTCCAAAATCAGGGATATTGATTTTGGTATTGACTTGGCACCGGGCACTCATCCCATTTCTATTCCACCGTATCGTATGGCACCGACTGAGTTGAAGGAATTGAAGGAGCAGCTTCAGGAACTCCTTAATAAGGGATTTATTAGGCCCAGTGTGTCACCTTGGGGTGCTCTAGTCTTGTTTGTAAATAAGAAGGATGGTTCTATGCGAATGTGTATTGATTATCGCCAGTTGAACAAAGTTACAGTAAAGAACAGGTATCCATTGCCACGTATTGATGACCTATTTAATCAGCTTCAGGGTGCCAGGGTGTTTTCTTAGATTGACTTGCATTCAAGCTATCATCAGTTGAAGATTCGGGAGCCAGATATTCCCAAGATTGCTTTCAGGACTCGGTAATGGTCATTACGATTTCTTTGTGATGTCTTTTGGGCTGACCAATGCCGCAGCAGCATTCGTGCACTTTTTGAACAGTGTATTTGAACCCTGTCTTGACTCCTTCTTCATTGTGTTTATTAACAACATTTTGGTGTACTCCCAGAGCCGGGAGGATCATGAGCAGCACCTGAGGACTGTGCTCCAGACCTTGAGAGAAGAGAAGTTGTATGCAAAATTTTTGAAGTATGATTTCTGGCTAGATTCAGTGCCTTTTTTGGCCATGTGGTATCGAGTGAGGGGATCAAGGTAGATCCGAAGAAGATTGAAACAGTGTAGAGTTGGCCCAGACCATCCTCATCTACGGAGATCCAGAGTTTTCTTGCCTTGGCGGGGTATTACTGTCGATTTGTAGAGGGTTTCTCGTCCGACGCAACACCTATGACCAGCTTGAACCAGAAGGGTGCTCCGTTCAGGTGGGCCGAGGATTGTGAGGAGAGCTTTCAAAAGCTCAAGACTGCTTTGACTACGGCCCCAGTGTTGGTGTTGCCTACTTGTTTGGGGTCCTACACAGTATATTATGATGCGTCGCGCATTGGTCTTGGTGCGGTGTTCATGCAGGACTGTAGGGTGATTACCTACGCGTCTATACAGCCGAAGGTGCATGAGAAGAACTATCCTGTACACGACCTCGAGTTACCATCTATTGTTCACGCCTTGAAGATCTAGCTACACTATTTGTGTGGTGTCCCTTGTGATGTTTTCATCGATCACCAGAGTCTGTAGCTTCTATTTAAATAGAAGGATCTTAACTTGCGGTAGTGGAGATGGTTGGAGCTGCTTAAGGATTATGACATCACCATCCCTGTCATCCCAGAAAGGCCAACGTGGTGGCCGATGCCTTGAGTCGCAAGGCAGAGAGTTTGGGGAGTTTAGCAAATCTACCAGTAGTAGAGAGGCCTTTAGCCTTGGATGTTCAAGACTTGGCCAATCAGTTCGTCAGATTAGATGTTTCCGAGCCGAGAACTATTTTGGCTTGTGTGGTTTCTCAGTCTTCCTTATGTGATCGCATCAGAGAGCGCTAGTATGATGACCCTCATTTGCTTGTCCTCAAAGACACGGTTCAGCATGGTGGTGCCAGAGATTTTACTATTGGGGATGATGGGGTATTGAGGATGCAGGGTCAGATTTGTGTGCCTAATGTGGATGGGCTATAGGAGTTGATTCTTGAGGAGGCCCACAGTTCGCGATAATCCATTCATCCGGGTGCTGCGAAGATGTATTAGGACTTGAGCCAGCATTATTGGTGGAGAAGTATGGAGAAGGATATAGTGGGGTTTGTAGCTCAGTGCCTCAACTGTCAGCAGGTAAAGTGTGAGCATCAGAGACCGAGCGGATTGCTTCAGAGGCTAGAGATTCCAGAGTAAAAATGGGAGCGGATCACCATGGATTTTGTAGTTGGGCTCCCACGGACTTCGAGGAAATTCGATGCTATTTGGGTGATTGTGGATCGGCTGACCAAGTCCACGCACTTCATTCCAGTTGGGGCTACTTATACTTAAAAGCGGTTGGCTGAGATTTACATCCGAGAGATTGTTCACCTCCACGGCATGCCAGTGTCCATCATTTCAGATCGGGGCACGCAGTTCACGTTGCAGTTTTGGAGAGTCGTATAGCGAGACTTAGGTACCCAAGTTGAGTTAGGCACAACATTTCACCCTCAGACGGACGGACAGTCCGAGCGCACTTTTCAGATATTGGAGGATATGCTATGCGCTTGTGTTATTGATTCTGGGAGTTCTTGGGATCAGTTTCTGCCACTCGCGGAGCTTACTTACAACACCAGTCAAGCATTCAGATGGCACCGTATGAGGCTTTTTATGGGAGGCGGTGTAGATCTCTGACACGTTGGTTTGAGCCTGGGGAGGCTAGGCTATTGGGACTTGGTCCAGGATGCTTTGGACAAGGTTAAGATGATTCAGGAACGACTTCGCACGGTGTAGTCTAGACATAAGAGTTATGCTAACTGGAAGGTCCATGATGTTGCTTACATGGTTGGGGACAAGGTACTGCTCAAGGTTACACCCATGAAGGGTGTTATGAGGTTCGGAAAGAAGGACAAGTTGAGCCCTCGGTATATTGGGCCATTTGAGGTACTTTAGAGGATTGGGGAGGTGGCTTACAAGCTTGCCTTACCACCTGGTTTGTCGAGTGTGCATCCAGTATTTCATGTTTCTATGCTCTGGAAGTATGTCGGCATCCGTCTCATGTTTTGGATTTCAGCATAGTTCAGTTGGATGGTGATCTGAATTATGATGTGGAACCAATAGCCATTTTGGGTCGACAGGTTTGAAAGTTGAGGAAAAAGGACATAGCTTCAATAAAGGTGCAGTGGAGAGGTCAGCCAGTTGAGGAGGCTACTTAGGAGACCGAGCGGGAGATGCGGAGCAGATATCCACACCTGTTTGAGACTCCAGATACATTTTTAGACCTGTTCGAGGATGTTACAACCCATATTTGCATACGTTGGCTTACGCTGTAAGTTAGTCTACGTAGGTCCGAGAAGAGATTATCTTTGAGATGATAATATTTTAGTCCTATTGGTCTTAAATGATACAAGGGTGTATAAGGGTGGTTAACAAGTAATAGAAGTTAAACGAATCAAGGATGTTGTAACTCGTATTTTCGAGTAAATCTAGAGGTGATTAATATTACCAAGAGGTTATGTTTTAAGGTATTTGAATCATATAATACCCGTTTCATAAGTCTTGAAGTCAAACGAGCTATGAAACAGAAGTCGACAAAAGTTGTCGCAACTTACGTTCATAATTTTACTCAATGTCACTAAGATTTTATCCCAATTTACTAGGAATTACGGGGTGATCTACCCACCAATTTTAATATCTATGAGTCTAGTTTCTAACGCATTAAACCGTTTGTCGATACGATCTCCGAATTGAGAGATATACGCGTTTTCGCAAGACTGCGCCAAGCAGCTCTCGGTGGGGCCCACATAGGCGGTTAAGACTTGTAGTTGTATATAACACGCCTCAAGCCCGGTTTTAAGTCATTTTTTTTTATTATATGCAGACCTTGGAACCCTAAGAACATCCTCTCAAGGTTCTCTGATGATCCAAGACTAAAACAAAGGGCAAACAACACAAATCAAGTGTCGGGAATCCCGTGGCGCTAGTAAGTTCCTTATTCTTTTTGTTGTTGCTGATTTTTGTATTGTTCCAGCTCGTGTGGGAGGTTGTTTTAAGTTTTTTATGCTCTGTATAATAGTCCTTCATGTTTTAATATCAATCTAGGTGATTTCAAACCTTCTAAAGTGATTCCAGTGCCGAAAAACCCTAATTGATTGCTAGCTTCGCTCCCTTGTTTTTGTGGCAGCATTGGAGGGATATTTCGTGGTCAATTAAGGTCAAATTGGAGTTTTTATTTCTGTTTAAAGGTAAGGAACCTCTTACCCTACATGTATTTAAGATTATCCAAGTTACGGCTATGTCGTTGAAGCTAGAACTTGTGAGATATATGTCGAAAGGCTTGCTAGTAATGTTGTTGGTTGGTGGACTATTTTGGGAAGCTCAAGATGATTATTATGGATGTTGTTTGGGCTGTTTGCTGATTGTTTTAACTTGTGGGAAGTCATATAAATAGGGGAGGTGTTGTCCGTTTCATCGTAAAATAGGTTACGGTTGATACATAATAGTTACAACGCTTAAACGATAACGATAGTGTCATTTCTCTTATTATAGACTAAGGAGTCATTGCATTTTCATACCTTGAGATTGGGCAGTATATACAAGGTATGTGAGGCTATTCCTTTCCTTCTTTGCACGGCTTTGATTGTGCGTAATGTAATGAACGAGCTTCCAAAGATACTCTACTCTTAGAGGTTAGCAGTACTTACATTATTTCCCTTCTTATGGAACGATTTATGTTGATGTTACTTATCTTTATCTTTATGTTATCAATGTTGTTGGTACTTCCTGATTCTTATAAGATTCTTGATGAGGACTTAGTCCTAATAATGTGTACGGAGGATTCCAACCTTACGTCACTCCGAAAGGTTCAAAATGTGATTCCAATGAGTCCAGCGCGCATCATATATATGTATCTATTTTACTCTACCGAGCCGCGCTATAGTTGGTCGGGTATGGCACCTATTGTGCAGCCACTGATCAGTTGGGTTTTACCGAGCTCCATGTGGACGAGTATGATTCTTCCGAGCCTTATGATGGCCGGGTACGTTTTTACCGAGCCTATTAGGGCCGGGTACGATATGATGATAATGATGCCCACAGAGGAGTATGTTTTAAAAGTTTATGTGTGTATATATATGCATCATGCATTCATGTCAGTAGCCCTCAGAGGTACCTAGATGTTACAGGTTGTATATTCTCCATTCCTTTTTATATTATTGTTCTTACTTATGCTTTCCTGCCTTACATACTCAGTACTTTATTCGTACTGACGTCCTTTTATTTGTGGACGCTGCATGTCGTGCTGCAGGTCCTGATTGACAGGTAGGCGAAGCTCTCCCACCACAGTAGGCTGCCCAGTTCAGCAGTTATTGGCGAGATCCCTTCTCCGGACTTGCCGTGGTCTTGGTATGCATTTTTGTTATCGGCATTATGGGTATGTCGGGGCCCTGTTCTGGCAATGTTGCATCACTTATGTTCCTGTAGAGGCTCATAGACAAGTGTCGACTCATGTATAATTTGGATTTCCTTGTCGACTAATTTTTGTTGTATAGTCTCTTATGACAGCCTTGTCGACCCATGATATATATGTTCATGCCATTGTCTATCATTGTTCATTGTTTAGGATTCATGTTTACCATTTATACCGATCTCATCGGCCCGTATAGACAATAAGAAAGATTAGATAAAATGTGCGTTGGTGCTAGGCAAGTATGGCCCGGGTGCCAGTCATGGCCCTCCGGCTTGGGTCATGACAAACTTGGTATCAGAGCAGGTCTGTCCTAGGGGTGGTGTATGAGCCGTGTTTAGTAGAGTCTTGATTATGGATGTGTAGCGCGCTACATTTATAATCAGGAGGCTGCATGACATTTAGGGTTGTTCCTTTTCTTGAATCTAGATCGTGCACAGAGCTGAGTCGTAAGTATTCTTCTCTAATATTCACCATGTTCTTTTCAGCGATGCCCACGACTACGAAGCAAGTGACTAGTAGACGCCTTGATACAACTGCGGGAGAGAGTACCAGTCAGGTGCCTCCCGCCAGAGCAGGCCAAAGTGAGCCTCAGAGTGAGATGCCGTCTTATACCTCATTTACTCCTTCTCCTGCAGAGGATATTAGAAGGCACCCAGCATCTCCAGTTCCTCCATCTGGTACTACAGATCAGGATATGCGGATTGCGGTACAGTTGTTGACTGGCTTGGTAGCTGCTCAGGTTAAGAGGCAGAATACCGGTGCTACTGATAAACCAGTTAGTGCGAGAGTTCATTATTTTATTAATCTAGATCCTCCAGTGTTTACCGGATCAGACCCCAAGGAGGACCCACAGACTTTTATTGATCAGGTTCATCGTACACTACGAGTTATGCATGTTAGTGATACGGAGGCAGTAGAGTTGGCTTCTTATCGGTTACGGGATTTAGCAGTTTTCTGGTGTGATAGTTGGGAAAGATCCGGGGGTCCGAATGCTCCCCCACCTGTGTGAAAGGAATTTTCTGAGGCCTTTCTTCGTCACTACCTGCCAGTTGAGATACGATAAGCTAGAGCTGATAAGTTCTTGAACCTTCGACAGGGCAATATGAGTGTGCGAGAGTATATTATGCATTTTTCTTCTTTAGCAAGGTATGCTCCCCATATAGTGGCTGAGATGAGCGATAGGGTGCACCTATTCGTGAATGGATTGGGACCACATCTGATAAATGAGTGCACGACAGCCTCCTTGATAGAGGGCATGGATATTTCCCGTATTCAGGCTTATGCCCAGACACTAGAGGATCGTAAGCGCCAGCAAAAAGCAGACAGGGAGCAGGATGGGGGCTAGCATAAGAGGGTGAGATTTGCAGGGTATTCTGGTGACTTCAGAGGTAGTCCTTCGAGGAGTTTTGCGCCATCTGTAGCTAGTGCTCCTCCACTCTTTCAGAGGCCCCAGTATGATCAATTTACCTATTCTGGTTAAGGTCAGAGTTCGCGAGCATCAGGCTCACAATATCATAGGGATACTAGTCAAACGAGACCCTTAACACCTCGTTGTGATCAGTGCGGCAAGGCCCACTTTGGACTGTGCCGTTGAGGTTCCGATGCATGCTATTCTTGTGGACAGCCTGGCCATATGAGGCAGGATTGTCCTAACAGAGGAGGTGGTGGTATGGCTTCCTTATTAGTTCGACCTCCAGCGCGGGGTTTTCAACAGTCGACAGGTCGTGGTAGAGGTAGAGGTGCAGTGCGGAGTTCGAGTGGTACTCAATATCGAACATATGCTCTAGTAGGTCGACAGGATCTCGAGTCATTTTCGGATGTTGTTACAGGTATATTGTCTGTGTTTTCTTATGATGTATAGTCGTTGATTGATCGGGGATCTACATTATCATATGTTACACCCTTTGTGGCTAATAAGTTTAGCGTCAAACCTGAATTAATAAGTAAACCACTTGCGGTATCTACTCCGATAGGAGAATCAGTGATTGCTAGAAAGGTATATACAGGTTGTACAGTGATGATTTGTAGTCGTCAAACCTCAGCAAATTTATTTGAGTTAGAAATGGTTGATTTCGATGTGATAATGGGAATGGACTGGTTAGCCTCATGCTATGCAAATGTTGATTGTCGTACGAAGATGGTTAGGTTTCAGTTTCCTGGTGAAACCGTCATCGAATGGAAGGGGAACATTGCTACACCGAAAGGAATGTTTATTTCCTATCTTGAGGCAAGGAAGATGATCTCAAAGGGTTACATTTATCATCTCGTTCACGTTAGGGATGCGGAGGCGAAGCCGCCTACTCTACAATCAATCCCCGTGGTCAATGAATTTCCAGATGTTTTCCCAGATGAAGTCCCAGGTCTTCTTCCATTGATGTGTTGCCTGACACTCAACCGATCTCTATCCCTCCATACAGGATGGCCCCAGCAGAGTTGCGAGAGTTGAAGGCGCAGTTGAAGGACTTGCTGGATAAGGGCTTCATTAGGCCTAGCACTTCACCTTGGGGTGCGCCAGTCTTGTTTGTGCGGAAGAAAGATGGGTCGTTAAGGATGTGTATCGATTATCGACAGTTGAATAAGTTTACTATAAAGAACAAATATCCACTTCCAAGGATTGACGACCTGTTTGACCAACTCTAGGGTGCCCAGTATTTTTCCAAGGTTGACTTACGTTCGGGGTATCATCAGGTGAGGGTCAAGGAGAAGGATATTCCAAAAACAGCCTTCCGGACAAGATATGGGCATTTTGAGTTCTTGGTAATATCGTTTGGGCTAACAAATGCCCCAACAGCTTTTATGGATCTCATGAATAGTGTATTCAGGCCCTATCTCGATGTGTTCGTGATTGTATTCATTGATCATTCTGGTGTATTCTCGTTCAGAGACAGAACATACGGGCCATTTGCACATAGTATTACAGACCCTTCGGGATCGGAAGTTGTATGCTAAGCTCTCCAAATGTGAATTCAGGCTAAACTCAGTAGCATTCCTTGGCCATGTGATATCTGACGAAGGTATTAATGTTGACATTCAAAAGATTGATGTAGTGAAAAATTGGCCAAGACCTACAACACCGTCAGAAGTCCGCATTTTTCTAGCACTAGCAGGATATTATAGGAGGTTTATAGAAGGGTTGTCCTCTATATCAGCACCATTGACTAAGTTGACATGGAAAGCTACCAAGTTCCAATGGTTCGCTGCTTGTGAACATAGTTTCCAGGAGCTAAAGAATCGGTTGACCTCCGCGCCAGTGCTTACTCTCATAGAAGGAACAAAAGGTTATGTGGTCTATTGTGATGCTTCAGGTGTAGGTTTGGGGTGCGTATTGATGCAACGTGGGAAGGTGATTGTTTATGCATCAAGACAGTTAAAGAAGCATGAAAATAATTACCCGACGCATGATTTGGAATTGGCTGCAGTAATATATGCTTTGAAGATTTTGCGGCATTACTTATACGGTGTCCATGTTGACATCTACACAGATCACAAAAGTTTACAACACATCTTCAAGCAGAAGGAGTTGAATATGAGGCAACGTAGGTGGCTTGAATTACTGAAAGATTACGATGTCGAGATATTGTGCCATCCCGGTAAAGCCAATATTGTGGCAGACGCTCTCAGTCGTAAGTCAATGGGAAGCCTAGTACACATTGAGGCAAGTAGACAGGGGTTGACTAAAGAGCTTCATCAGCTAGCCAATATGAGAATCAGATTGTTAGACTCTGATGACGGAGGTGTTACTATACAGAATACGTCAGAATCATCTTTGGTAACCAAGGTAAAAGCACGGCAACATGAAGATCCTATCTTAGTACGATAGAGAGAGAGCATTCAGCAGTGTAAAATTATGGATTTTGAGATTGGATGAGATGGGGCACTAAGATATCAGGGCCGATTATGTGTGCCTAATGTAGCAGGATTGCGAGAGAAAATTATGATTGAGATTCATCAGTCCCGATATTCCATCCATCCTGGTTCGATAAAGATGTATCATGACATTAAGGAGCAGTACTGGTGGGATAACATGAAGAAGTCTATTGCAGAATTTGTAGCCCAGTGCCCTAATTGTCAACAAGTAAAGATTGAGCATCAGAAACTCGGTGGATTGATTCAGAATATAGAGATTCCGACTTGGAAATGGGAGGTAATTAATATGGACTTCATTATGGGATTACCTCGCTCTTATCATAAGTTTGACTACATCTGGGTGATAGTTGATTGACTTACAAAATGTGCCCATTTCCTGCCAGTTAAGACAACTTACACAGCTGAAGATTATGCGAAATTGTATATCAAAGAGATTGTTAGGCTTCATGGTGTGCCATTATCTATTATATCAGACCTAGGAGCTCAATTGCTAACTTTTGGAGGTCTTTCCAAAAGGGTTTAGGCACACAATGAATCTCAGCACCGCATTCCATCCGCAGACTAATGGACAGGCTGAACGTACTATTCAGACACTTGAAGATATGCTACGAGCATGTTTTCTAGATTTGAAGGGGAACTGTGATGATCATCTGGCACTCATCGAATTCGCCTACAATAATAGTTACCATTCCAGTATTAAAATGGCCCCATACGAGGCACTATACGGGACACCAGTTGGATGGTTCGAAGTCGGTGAGACGGAATTGTATGGACCATATTTGATTCACCAAGCCATTGAGAAGGTGAAAGTGATACAAGAGCGATTGAAGGCGGCATAAATCAGGCAAAAATCTTATTCCGATGTCCGACGTCGTGACCTGGAATTTGAGGTTGGTGATTGGGTTTTCCTGAAGATCTCGCCGATGAAGGGTGTTATGCATTTTGGGAAGAAGGGTAAACTGAATCCGCGGTATATCGGGCCGTACAAAATTCTTCAACGAATTGGACAGGTTGCTTATGAGTTAGAATTGCCATCCGAATTGGAATTTGTTCACCCGGTATTCCATGTATCTATGTTAAGGAAATGTATTGGAGACCCTTCTCGGGTCGTCCCCATCAAAGATGTACAAGTTACAAAGGATGTATCATATGAATAAATACCAGTGGCTATATTAGGTCGTCAAGTCTGCAAGCTGAGAACAAAGGATGTAGCTCCGTCAAAGTAATGTGGATGAATAATAATACAGAAGAAATGACATGGGAAGCAGAAGATGAGATGAAGTCTAAATACCCTTACCTGTTCCAGAATGAAGATAACGAGGATGCCGGGGGGACGCAGGACGCATTAGAAGGAGAAACGTCTCTATGAGGTATGCAATAACTTGAGAATACTCTTTCTTAATACAAAATGGTGATATGCAGATAATGTACATAGCTATAATGCTTTTTATAGACTTGTAAGGCCATAGGTTGGGTTTAACTGCTTGCAAGTTTTACTAGCGTCCATTTTATAGAGGAAACTCAGCCAGAAATTACCGTCAGAAATCCATGATGAGTTCGACTCCCCGTAAACCCTTATATTTGAGGACGAATGTTCCTAAGGGGGAGAGGGTGTTACAACCCATATTTGCATACGTTAGCTTACGCCTTAAGTTAGTCTACGTAGGTCCGGGAAGAGATTATCTTTGAGATGATAAGAATTTAGTCCTATTGGTCTTAAATGATACAAGGTTGTATAAGGGTGGTTAACAAGTAATAGAAGTTAAACGAATCAAGGATGTTGTAACTCGTATTTTCGAGTAAATCTAGAGGTGATTAATATTACCAAGAGGTTATGTTTTAAGGTATTTGAATCATATAATACCCGTTTCATAAGTCTTGAAGTCAAACGAGTTATGAAACAAAAGTCGACAAAAGTTGTTGCAACTTACGTTCATAATTTTACTCATACTTTAGGTCAAATGTCACTAAGATTTTATCCCAATTTACTAGGAATTATGGGGTGATATACCCACCAAATTTAAGATCTATGAGCCTAGTTTCTAACTCATTAAACCGTTTGTCGATATGATTTACGAGTTGAGAGATATTCGCGTTTTTGCGAAATTGCGCCAAGCAGCTCTCGGTGGGGCCCACATAGGCGGTTAAGACTTGTAGTTGTATATAACACGCCTCAAGCCCGGTTTTAAGTCATTTTTTTTCTATATATGCAGACCTTGGAACCCTAAGAACATCCTCTCAAGGTTCTCTGATGATCCAAGACTAAAACAAAGGGCAAACAACACAAATCAAGTGTCGGGAATCCCGTGGCGCTAGTAAGTTCCTTATTCTTTTTGTTGTTGCTGATTTTTGTGTTGTTCCAGCTCGTGTGGGAGGTTGTTTTAAGTTTTTTATGCTCTGTAAAATACTCCCTCAAGTTTTAATATCAACCTAGGTGATTTCAAACCTTCTAAAGTGATTCCAGTGCCGAAAAACCCTAATTGATTGCTAGCTTCGTTCTCTTGTTTTTGTGGCAGCATTGGAGGGATATTTCGTGGTCAATTAAGGTCAAATTGGAGTTTTTATTTCTTTTTAAAGGTAAGAAACCTCTTACCCTACATGTATTTAAGATTATCCAAGTTACGACTAAGTCGTTAAAGCTAGAACTTGTGAGATATATGTCGAAAGGCTTGCTAGTAATGTTGTTGGTTGGTGGACTGTTTTGGAAGGCTCAAGATGATTATTATGGGTGTTGTTTGGGCTGTTTTCTGATTGTTTTTACTTGTGTGAATTCATATAAATAGGGGAGGTGCTGTCTGTTTCATCGTAAAATAGGTTACGGTTGATATATAATAGTTACGATGCTTAAACAATAACAATAGTGTCATTTCTCTTATTGTAGACTAAGGAGTCATTGCATTTTCATACCTTGAGATTGGGCAGTATATACAAGGTGTGTGAGGCTATTCCTTTCCTTCTTCGCATGATTTTGATTGTGCGTAATGTAATGAACGAGCTTCCAAAGATACTCCACTCTTAGAGGCTAGCAGTACTTACATTGTTTCCCTTCTTATGGAAGGCTTTATGTTGATGTTACTTATCTTTATCTTTATGTTATCAATATTGTTGGTACTTCCTGATTCTTATAAGATTCTTGATGAGGACTTAGTCCTAATAATGTGTACGGAGGATTCCAACCTTACGTCACTCCGAAAGGTTCAAAATGTGATTCCAATGAGTGCAGCACACATCATATATATGTATCTATTTTACTCTACCGAGCCGCGCTATAGTTGGTCGGGTATGGCACCTATTGTGCAGCCACTGATCAGTTGGGTTTTACCGAGCTCCACGTGGCCGAGTATGATTCTACCGAGCCTTTTGATGGCTGGGTACGTTTTTACTGAGCCTATTAGGGCCGGGTACGATATGATGATAATGATGCCCACAGAGGAGTATGTTTTAAAAGTTTATGTGTATATATATATGCATCATGCATTCATGTCAGTAGCCCTCAGAGGTACCCAGATGTTACAGGTTGTATATTCTCTATTCCTTTTTATATTATTGTTCTTACTTATGCTTTACTACCTTACATACTCAGTACTTTATTCGTACTGACGTCCTTTTATTTGTGGATGCTGCATGTCGTGCTACAGGTCCTGATTGACAGGTAGGCGAAGCTCCCCAACCACAGTAGGCTACCCAGTTCAGCGGTTATTGGCGAGATCCCTTCTCCGGACTTGCCATGGTCTTGGTATGCATTTTTGTTATCGGCATTATGGGTATGTGGGGCCCTGTTATGGCAATGTTCCATCACTTAAGTTCCTGTAGAGGCTCATAGACAAGTGTCGACTCATGTATAGTTGGATTGCCTTGTCGACTAATTTTTGTTGTATAGTCTCTCATGACAGCCTTGTCGACCCATGATATATATGTTCATGCCATTTTCTATCATTGTTAGTTGTTTAGGATTCAAGTTTACCATTTATACTGATCTCATCGACCCGTATAGACAATAAGAAAGATTAGATAAAATGTGCGTTGGTGCTCGGCAAGTATGGCCCGGGTGCCAGTCATGGCCCTCCGGCTTGGGTTATGACAGAGGACGAATGCTTGTTTAAGAGGGGGAGGATGTAACGACCCGGCCAGTCATTCTGAGAGTTATTGCCCCGTTCCCCTTTTACTGCTCATTTTGTACTTTATAGCTGCTATGTGACTTGTCGGAGTAGTCGGTTCGGGTTAAGTGAGATTTCAGAATGAAATGAGACACTTAATCTCAAGGTTGAAAGCTTAAGTTGAAATGATTGACCGGCTGTTGATCTTTGAGTAAACGACTCCGGAATGAAGTTTTGATGGTTCCGTTAGTTCCTTTAGGTGATTTTAGACTTAGGAGCGTGTCTGGATTGTGGTTTGGAGGTCCGTAGTGGAATTAGGCTTGAAATGGAAAGTTGAAATTTTTGGAAAGTTTGACCGAAATGGACTTTTTGATATCGAGGTCGGATTCCGATTCCGGAAGTTGGAGTAGGTCTTTGGTGTCATTTGTGACTTGAGTGCAAAATTTGGGGTCAATCGGACGTGTTTTGATAGGTTTCAGCATCGTTTTTAGAAATTGGGAGTTTAAAGTTCAATAGACTTGAATTGGGGTGCGATTCGTAGTTTTGAAGTTGTTTGATGTGATTTGAGGACTCAACATGTTTTAAGACTTGTTGGTATGTTTGGTTGAGGTCCCGGGGGCCTCAGGGTGATTTTGGATGGTTAACGGATCGAATTGAAGTTTGAGGGAAGTGTTGAAGCTCACATGCTTCTGGTGTAATTGCACCTGCGGAGTGGGGATCGCAGGTGCGATCTCGCAGAAGCGAGAGGTGAACCATAGAAGTGGCCAGGGAGGAGGTGAGTAGAGGTCGTCGGCGCGAGGTTATTTTCGCAACTACGAT
This sequence comes from Nicotiana obtusifolia, assembly GCA_002018475.1. Taxonomy (NCBI): domain Eukaryota; kingdom Viridiplantae; phylum Streptophyta; class Magnoliopsida; order Solanales; family Solanaceae; genus Nicotiana; species Nicotiana obtusifolia. Next base: position 1,562 of record MCJB01018218.1, on the reverse strand, counting down.
GCCGCAGATGCAATTGGGTTTACGTGGAAGTGGAGCTGGACTGGCCTGGGCAGGGCGTAGGTACGAGGAATTTATTGCATTTGCGAGCGAGGCTCCACAGATGCAGATTTGAGTGAGGGGCCTGTTTGTGCAGAAGCGGATGTAAGGCCGCAGAAGCGGTTCCGCAGGTGCGAAACATGGAGCGCAGATGCGGGCCTGAGGAATTAAAGTGGCTTCCGCATAAGCGGGGAATTGATCGCGGAAGCGGTTCCGCGAGTGCGGATATATGGCCGCAGGTGCGAAAAGCTTGGGCAAATTATTAAAACAAGGGTTCGCGATTTTGGCTTCATTTCAAACATTTCAAGCACGGTTCAGGCAATTTTTGAGATGGATTTTTAGGAGATTCTTGAGGTAAGTTCCTTGTGTTCATTTTTATTCAATAACCTTGTTTCCCCATTGTCTTTCCCACCTAGATTGTGTGGCTTTAAGGTTAAATTGGGGGGGATTGAGGCTAGGGATTTGCAGAGTTGATTTGGGGGATTTGTGTTATAACCCATATTTGTACGTGTTAGATTAAACCGTAAGATAGTCTACCTTGGTTCGAGAAGAGAATTACCTTTGAGACAATAAGAGTTTAGTCCTATTGGTCCTAAACGATGCAAAGGTGTATAAGGGCGGTTAACAAGTATTAGAGGATAAACGAGTTAAGAATGTTGTAACTCGCATTTTTGGGAAAATCGAGAGGTGGTTAACATCACCAATAGGTCATGTTTTAAGGTATCTGGATGATATGATATCCGTTTCATAAGTCTTGAAGTCGAAAGAGTTATGAAACAAAAGTCGACGAAAGTTGTCCTAACTTAGGTTCACAATTTTACTTAAACGATAGGTAAAATGTTTCTGCGATTTTATCCCAATTTACAAGGAATTACGGGGTGATCTACCTACCAAATTAAAGGTCTATGAGTCTAGTTTCTAATGCTTCAAACAGTTTGTCAATACGATCTTGGAGTATTGTGATAGCATCCTAGGAAGCTCAACTATATTCAAGGACAAGAATTAAGCTTTGGAATCTCAAAGAGGGCCTTTAACAAGATGTCAAGTTAAAGAGTTGCAAAACAAGGTCATTATACTTCAAATGTAAATAAAGAAGCTTTTAATTGTGGAGGACGAGCTCAAGCCCAAAGGAGATGAATTGTACAAGTTTTACAATTATTTAGTGGCCCAAATTGAAGTCCAAGAGGAGGAAGATTGGGTCCCGAATTCGGCCCTTTGAATCTTGCAAATGGGCACCTAGAAGAGCCCAAAATAAGCTTAAATGAGGTCCAAAAGGGGGTCTATGAAAACTAGCCCAATTGGAGTCCAAACTAATGGCCCAAACTAGTATTTTTAAGGCCCAAATCTGCCCCAAAGGGATTTGGCCGCCCCTTACCTACCCCCTACCTAATTTTGATGACTTTTGTTACCCCTTAGCAACCCCTACCTAATTTTGAAGACTTTTTTTTACCCCTTAGCAACCCCTACCTAATTTTGAAGACTTTTGTTACCCCTTAGCAACCCCCCCTACCTAATTTTAAGGATTT